>CATIWO010605194.1:0-12790 GCA_949673435.1 Macaranga tanarius | reverse complement strand
TTCTTAAAAAATTTTACTAACAAGATTTATATTTTTAAAATAATTTTCACATAATTTTTATTAATAATTTTAATAATTAATAAATTAAAGATAGTAAATTATTATTATTTATTATATATTTTTTAAATAATTCATACAATTAAAAAATATTATAAAAATGTATTAAATTATATTTAAAAATAATATATACCCTTAATGGTCATTTAACATACTAACAGCAACAGCTAATGAAATTTCACCAAACGGTTTATATTTATCAGCTATCAGCAATCAGCTACCAGCTATCAGCTAACCGCAACAGCTATCAGCTATCAGCTGATATAAACAGCTGAATCAAACAGACTCTAACTAGCTGTTAAAGTTGAAACCTCTATCAGCTAGTTTAATCAGCTGAACCAAATACTCTCTAAGAAAAAATCTCTATCAACTACTTCTAAAATGTAACTGATTAAGAAAAAACATCTATCAATTATCTAAATCAGCTGAACCAAACACCCCTGAGCGACCTAACCTTTAGCCACTACTATGCGGAAACTATTTAAAGCTTTGGTACGGCTTATGTGTCAAATTTTCTTAACTCGATTCATTGTATTTTTATATGCTTTTTCAAATAGTCTACATTACCAACTCATTATTTGTTTGTGGGTTCTTTATCTTTTGTGTGCATGGATGTTTGTTTTCCTTTTTCTGAAGTAATGCTATTAATGTATAAGTTTCCGTGCTTTATTTTATAGAGCTAAGGCTCTTGTTATTGTTATGACTTTGTACTTTTATTTAATTTAATGGAGATATTTTTTTCTTGTTTAAAAAAAGATATATTTATATTGTCCTAAAAATTAAATTTTAATGTTTATTTTGATTTTTATCCCTTCAATACCCTTTTAAGGTCTTGAATTGAGTTTTTACCACTTAACTCATCAACATTTGTCTCTAGCGATCTTCATATGTGATTAATAAAAAGTAATTAAAAAATAATATACCACAAATTAATTTAAAAAATTAAATTTGGTATAAACTTATATGCTAACAATAAATTTTTCGAACTTATAAGAATGAAATATTAAAATTAAATATTTAAATAAACCATCTAAAATGAAAAAATTTAAATTGGCAAGAATTCTTTTCTTATTTATCACTTACTTATGTTAGGCAAAATGTGAATCCAAAGCTATTATTTTTGACTTGGCTGAGTACACGTTCTACTTGAGTTGAGTTTGAGCTTAACCGAATCAAAATGTAGTGGAATATAAATACATTATCAGCCATTGCATGTGAATAATTTGACTTATTTATAAACCCAATATAATGAGAATCAAGCAAAAGTCTTTTCATCACTTGGAAATTTTTCAAGTGGTGTACATGTTTCTCCTCATAATTAAATGAATAAAATATAAAAAAGTTGCTTATAAAAAAAAATCAAGCAAAAGACTTTTAATTCACGAAAGGTGCTAGCAACTTGACTACCTTAGGTTAGGTCCATCAATAGGACACAATTTCATGACTCACAATATAAAAAAGCTTACGATATCAATATATAAGAAAACACATTTCAATTTTAAGAAAATTGAAAAAGAGATACTTTTATATCAAAGGTTGATGATTAGAGGTCAAATCGTCAAAGAAGGAAAAATAAGAAGGAAGAGGAAATGTTTGAATTTAATTAAAAATTATGTAGCTTACTTCATCATCAAGTGCATGGGCTAAAAAATATTGTATTTGCAAAGATTGTTATAAGAATTTGAGGTTATATACACCAATTGGGTAAGCATTGCTTAATGTAGTAATCCTTTTGAGATATATATGTATCCATGATATAGTTTTTTTTTTTTTTTTTTTTACCAGTGTATCCATGATATAGTTGACCACATCAAATGATTGTGTTTATTAATGTATAAAAATATAAATATATGGAAAAAAAAAACTGGTCGTTATATACAATAAGTGAGATTCTATCTACTTTTAACATTATTTTTTTTGGTTGAATTTATAACTAATTGACTTCCATTTTGCTTGAATTTTTTCAAGATTATTTAAACAACAATATCAAATAAGAAGAGATTGATGTCATTCTAAATTTGAATAAGTAGTTGGCTTCGGTTATATATATTGTATGATTTTTTTTTCCGGTATTCAATAATTAGAAACTTATAAGAAAAATAAAACTCTTTTAGAATCTATTTCTCGTATTATAAATAGATATATTCAACTTGTAGATAGGAATTAAAAAACAAGTTTTACATAACAATATATAGAAGAAGAGCTCAAACATAAATTCGTATTTTAAAATTTTAATTGTATCAATTTTTTTCTTATATATGTTATATACAATTCAAGAAAAAGGCAATAGAACCCAAGTGAGACAAGAAAGATAAAGAAAAACAAGGGAAATTAGAAAAGGTGATTTACAGAAAATGAAAAGGTACCTAAAAGATACAGCACATGTAATACTAAAAAAAATAGAAAGACATGAAACCCATCATTTTGATGCTTTGACAACTAGCAAAGATAAACAAATTGAAGCACCAAAGAATATAATTTGAAGAAACAAAACTGGAAGAAAAAAGCAACAATATATATATATATATATATATATATATATATATATGCTTCTTTACCTCATGCAAAAGAAACAGAAGTTACAGAATTTCTAGATTTTACAGAGTCCATATTATAGGGGTAAATATTATAATGCCAAGTATTTTTAAAGATCAAATGGCAAAAATATTTTCAAATTAATTTAATTATATGTTAAATGAAATTAGTTTTTATTCAAGTGATTATAAAATACATTTTTTACATGATTTTTTTTTTTTTTTTGCATTTGTAATTAAATTCTGAATAGCTTTCAGAAAATAAAACTTGAATTCTATATACATACCGATCCAATCCTATTTAATAATCCCTTATAAAGTGAATTAATAGCTCAGTAAGTTTATTTAGATGATATATTCCTTCGAAATATTACACATAATATTGATAGTTATTTCTTTTGATTGAAAACATAAAAATAATAGTGATTCATCAAAATAAAACATAAAAGTAATATCAAATAGATAATCAATAATAGTGCTAGATTTACATAATTAACTTTTATTTTTTCTGATAAAAGCATGTGGGAATCTAACACTGATAATTGAACTGGAAAAAAAATTATTCTGCTCAGATATAACTCTAGAGTAAAAATACTTTAATTAGTTATAAGATACTAGTTATGATTATACTAATTGGTAACATGCAATTAACTGAGCACAACTAATCTAAATCCTATACATGCACATACAGTTGGAGAGTATCAAGCATCAAGAATTTCTTTGAGTTTCCATATAATTGCACAGAGAATCTTGACAAAAAGGACCTAAAATATAGTCTTTAATTTGGTGCTGATAAAAAGAATAATTTAATTATAAATGATCTATTAGCATATATAAGTAACAATTTGTACAAATGACAAATACAAAAATAAATAAATATAAACCCTAATCAAATATGCACTAACTAAAATAGTAATATTACAATCCTTCCTAAAAACATTTGAACCAATCAAACGTTTTTTTGAGAGTTCGTTTCTCAAAATCAAACACCACAAATACATCAATAATTACAAATCATCAACAAATGGATATTTAATAATTCTTTTTTTTACCTCTTTAAATTAAGTAACTAAATATTATTATTTTTTATAAGAAAACCATATTATTAGCCACTTCAATTCTGATATTCTCAAAGCTTGAAGCTCCTCCATCTTCCAAGCTGGTTTCTTCCAAGTTCATCTCATCCCACAAAAAACCATAATCATCATCTGCTCTGGAGCTAATATCAGTAGTGTTAATGGGGTTGTTGTTTTTTTCTGCTTGAGAAAGATGAAGAAGGTTTAGCAATGAGGTTTGATCATGGGGTAGAGTTGATGATGATGTTGATAATGATGTGATTTGCTGTTGAAACCCACAAGGCAGCTGAGCTTGATGATGATGATGATGTGTTAATGGAGATGATTCAAAACTCAAAGGAGCATTTGCTGTGTTATCAAATATGAATTGTGACGTGCTGTTTTGATCATGATCTACTTTGCTTTTGTGGAACACTCTGCATAGAACCCAGTCTTCCTGTAAAAATAGTAAAAATATTAATAAACTGCAAACTTTAGAGTCGTCTATAAAACTGTCAAATTATAAATTTGAAATCGCGTGGAAACCCCAAATGGGGAAGAAACAGAAAAAATATCTGGAAATCATAATTAAATGAATTGGAACCGCACAAAGAGACAAGAAAGGGACAATGCCTTGTGCAAGTGAAATTCTTCATAACAATGAAAGTTACTGTTTAACGGAAATGCCTGTATATAATTGAGTGAGAGGCCAACTTGCATGTCTATTTCTCATGAGGTTCCTTTGTGAGAACATGTTCCTTTTTCCATGTTTAACTAATAATATTGAACTAACATCCACCATCAATTCCGTTTTTAATTTTCTTTCTCAAAATTATTCAATTCATGAGTACATAAATACATATATTCTGATTATTTTATGTTTGAATATTGGATATGGTAATAAATATATATTACTTGTGTATATAATTTTGTATATAAATGAGTATATACATGTGATTATTTTCGAATAATTTACAGCTAACTAACCTTAGGAGGCTTGCAAATTAGTGCGGTGTGGTGTCTCCCGTTCACGGGAACCGGGGAGTGGGCTGGTCCTTCGGGATCCCACATTGGTTGTGGAGTGTGTGTGTTTAGGTTATATGGATTAGCACGTCTTCATAAAATTATCATGTTTTTGTGAATGAGTGTGTCATGTCCCTGACTCAGTGCATGTGTTTGTGCATGTGTTTGTGTGTTTTGTTAATTTCAAAAAAAAAAAAAAAAACTAACCTTAGGAGGCATATGTGGGGTCTCAAGACGAAATTCATGCATGATCCAACCAGTTTTGATACCATTGGGAGCTCTATTCCTATAGAACACCAACGTCTTTCTCATCCCTACAATCTCACGAGTTGTTGGGTCAAGGACTGTACGATCTTTCCCAGTAGCCTTCCAGTACCCAGATGTCGTAGCGCGATTGGTTCGAAACCCAGTTGCATACTTCCTATCTCTGAAGCTGAAGAAGTACCATTCGTTTGCATTGAGCTTAGCCACCTCTAAAGAAATTGATGCAACACACACAAAGTAACAAAAATTTTAATTGGGATCGGTCCATACATAGTTAGATAAAACAAAGCTTTCAAGAAAATAATTGCATGTCCGAATGTGCACATAAGGCATATATATGGTTGAAGTTTCACTTTAATGATGGAATCATTTCTTTTTTTTCATAATTCATTAAGTTGTTGAATGAGAATTATTTGACAAAAGTTATACCTCTATCATTTTTCGCTTTCTAACTATTGACTATGTAATATATGCCCAAAATTCTTGTTTGTCCTTAGAAGAGGATAAATTATTGCACATAATTAATGATGGTGTGAGTCTAATATGTCATCTTACGAGTTATGTTTAAGAAACTTTATATATATATAAAATATTACTAGCTATTACTGCGTTGGAAATGGCTGGAAAGCATGCATATAATGGCCCATGGTATTGACTCCAGAGGTGGTAAGAGCAGAAGTCTCGCACGGATCAACAAGAAGTTCATACTTGAAGCATAAGACAGTGAAGTCAAGCTACATATGACCTTATTAACCAACCCTTCTCTTTACAGCATCTAACATATATATATATATATATATATAGACTTTGGTTTATCTAGCAAGCTATTGACGGTCCACTACCAAAACATTAATGCATATGTGGAAAACTTTTCACTGAAAAAGGAATTAAAAAGGACTCGTAGAGGTCAAACTAAGAAGAAAAATAATGGGGTAAAAAAAAAAAGGAGCTAGCTAAGCTAGGGATGTTGTTTCGAAAACAGACTTCTCCAAGGCAAGGTCACATGTCATCAACCTTGCTAAATATGCGCAAAATACTTGTTCTGTTCATGTAATCTTTCGTAATTCACATTCTAGTTTTGGAGTTGCCAACTTGGGACACTTCTTAGCTAGTATGGGCATAGGAAATCATACATCACTATTGTTCCTTCTTTATTTTTTTAAAAAATAATTGTAGTTAAATTTTAAGTTTAAGACGTTGTACATGCAGTCACATCAAATTGGTTGTTTACAAATTTTTATAATTTTGTTGGTTTTACTCTGATCAAATTAAATTAATTAGAATCCAAGTGTTAGCTAAAATAAAAAAACTAATTATGTATTATCATTTTTTTCTAATTATTCAGACTCTAAATTCAAACTGAAAATTTAAAAACTTTTTTTAAAAAATAATTTCAATACAACGGAGTCGAAACTTATCAAAATTAAAAAAATGGAATAAAAGGCGTAATATAGTTTTTTTTTTTTGTAATATGGTTAAAAAAGAATTAAACTTTAAAAGAAAGAAATTAAAGTGTATTAATAATGGAGAATACGCGGCTTTGGGCATATAAGACTTGCGATGAAAGCAAGTGGCAAGTCTTGATAGCTAGCCATATGAGATAAGCATCCCAAGAAAGGTGGTATCAACTAAGTCTAAATACAAAATGAAACAAAAACATGATTGAAAGAAATATATATATCCACATATATATATATATATTTCTTAACTTCACATCAAACAATTATTTCCAACGATTGAATACTTAAATAGTAAATATTCTTTTTCTGATGTTAAAAATTTATAAATTTAATTTCTGATAATTTCCGCTGGTAAAATCCTCCTCCAAAGTTTTAAAAAACCCAAAAAAAAAAAAAAAAAACAAAAGAGCTAAAATTATTGTAATAGTGATCGAGGAGGTTGTCCTAGCTACATAGGAATATATAAAGATGAACCATTTTTACGGCTGAGAAGACATTGATATAACTCTAAAAATAAGAAACCTACAAAATAGCTATTGACATTAATCATTAGCTATATATTCGAAGTGTGTTTTTTTTTTTTTTACCTTCAACAGAATAAGAAATTAAGGAGCAAAGCAAGGCCCAAATTAAGCAACTGGGTTCTTGCAGCTTACGAAATGAGAAATAAAGCAAGAAAAAGAGTAGGAAAAAAAAAAAGACCCAGCAGTAATCAATTCAAGACAACACCAAGTAGGCAAGTAACTGAAGTTGGCCAGGTATATATATATATATATATAGAACAGTTTAATTTGTGGTCACCAAAGAGAAAAATACTTACAACATTAATTAATATCCTAAGCTTGTCTCAGCTGTATATATTAACATTAATGAAAATAAGCAACCATGCATGCAAGAAACTTGAAAGAAGAAGATGCAGAAGAAGAAGAAAGTAATTAGCCAATTAATAATCACTTACCAGGAAGCTGCCATGGCTCGCAAATATGCAAGTCAATTTCAACCAAAGTACCCTTCAAAACTTCCTCATTAGTGATCTTTTTGTAGAGATAATGACACACCAGCTCTTCATCACTTGGATAGAACTTAAACCCAGGAGGCAGAGTTGCTCCAATGTCTCTTAGCCCCATTTTTGTCGTTGTTTTTGTGGTCTTTGAGAAAGCAAAATGATCAAAGGTAGGTAATTAAGGAGGAAATTATCAATGGAAAGTATAACGTTCCAAAGTTTAAATTTAGGAAGCAAGATTGATTTCTTTTTTTGGTTGGGGAAATAGATTGATTTTTAAAGAAAAGAGAGAGAGAGAGAGAGGAAAAAAAAAAGAAAAGGGTGTTTTTTTTTTTTGGTTTCTAATGTTTGGGATTTGAGATATAATATGGAGGAGAAAAGGGTTGGTATGATGTGCACATATATATAGAGAGTAAGAGATTGACATGTGCCTTTGGAGGGGCTTAGAATTTACATTCTTACAACATTTTAGCAAATTAAAGGGACCACATATATATCAATATATTTTTTGGTTTATGTTATAAGTTTAAGTAAAATTTTGAATTTATATTTTATATATGAAAAAGAGGTTATTTTTTATATTGTAGGTGTGATATGAATGGTTTTGTCACTTTTTGTAAAAAAAATTTTACTCTTTTATTTTTATACGTAACCAAAAACTATAAGGATAAAAGTGAAAAAAAAAATTTATCATTTGCTTTCACTAAATGGCCGTGACATGTATTATCACGGTAGAAAATAGATGATATTTTTCTTTTAAAATTTATCCGATTTAAACTGTAAAATAAAAATTTATATGGCTATCAAAAATACTAAAAATATTGAAATTTCTACTTAAATTTGTCCAGTTTAAACACTGAAATAAAATTTTTATGCTGCTATATATATATAGGGGACAAATATATATATATATACACACACGCTTGTGTAACTAGTTAGTTATAATGGGGAAGTTTCAAAGAAAAACCAAAGTTACAAGAAATCTTCTTGGGTTTTTGTGAAATTGAAAGCAATTGGATCCAAATACATATGGACAAAGTTAGAAACATTTTTATGGTAGAAACATTCCAAAACACCCCTTTTTTATTTTATACTTTAATATTATTCATTTTTAACATTTATTAACTCAATAACAACAAAATTTATTACTAACAAGATCTTGTGGGTAATTAATTCTGTGTTAATCTATGCATATGGTACAATTCACGTGCCCTACACTCTTTGCCAAGATTAATGTGTTTGTGTGTATATTCTTCTATGGATTATGATTGTTTTTTTATTCACCTTTTGATCATGGACTGTTGTTTTTTACTTTAGAAAATGCTTTTGTATTATTTTCCTGGCAAAGTCCTCTTTGCGTCACTTTTGTTTTCTCAAACGTTAAATCAAAAGGAATCCCATAACTCTTGCCTGGAACTTAATGTAACTCCTTTTTTAGCCTTCTCCATTTTTTTCTAAAAATAATTATATAAACAAAAAACAATACTTACAAGATTTTAGATAATGCTAATATCATATTTTACTTTTTCTAAATTAATAAAAGGCAAATCGGTAAAAATTTACGTATTTCAAGATTATTTTTTCTTTACAAATTATTTATTATAATATATATATATATACACACAATAAAATTAATTTTTTTAAAAATTACATAACATACAAATAATACTTTTTTTTTTACATCAATATATAATATACACAAAAGTAACAATTTTAATTTTAATTTTAATTTTAAATTTTATGTATGAATGAATATTCAGTACATAGTAAGATATTATAATGCAAACAAATTAACTAGGATGTCTTTATAGTATACAATTATGTGCTTTGATAAATTATCAATTTATCATACATAAGTATTTTAGAGTAGTCGAAGATTCAGAGACTAAATGGCATTTTTACAGCCTGTAAAAAATTATGAATTTAATTTCCAACCATTTTGTGTGAAAAGTGAAATTATCCTCCCAAATTCAAATGAAAAATATTTTAGGTTAGGTAGAGATTTTTCTGCGCATACATTACGGCATCTAATCTCGTAATATATAAATTCAAATTTGAAAATTATTTAATGAAGTATTTAAAAATTTATTTGTAGTTTTTTTTTTTTGACAATAAAAATTTATTTGTAGTTAAGAGTAGGGGTGTAACTGAGCCGAGCAGCTCGCGAGCGGCTTGGAGTTCGAATCGTTAAAAACTCATTCAAACTCGTATATTGGAGCTCGTTTAATAAACGAGTCGAGCTCAAACTAAGTAAAACTCAGCTCGTGAAAGCTCGTGAACAAATTCGAATAAGAGTTCGCGAATCGGCTTGTAATTTTAATGTATTAATAATTTAATTTTAGATATACAATATATAAATTTTTATTCATTTAAATATTTTAAAATATATTATTACAAAAAAATCATAATTTTATAATAAATTATTTAGTAAATAATTTATTTTTAATTTTTTTAATGAATAATTTAAATTTATACATTATATTTTTAAAAAAAAATTAGCTTGTTTAAGCTCGTTAACTCTTAGCGACCTAATGAGCTTGGCTTGTTTATAAATGAACCAAATTTAAGCTAGCCAAAACTCGACTCAGCTCAGCTCGTTTACACCCCTAGTTAAGAGATAAATTTATAACTCTTTATAAACAAATAAGAAAAAGTGTTGTGTATTAAGATCAATACATCTAAATAATTATAATAATGCGTTTTTAAGCTATAGAATTAAACTTAAAGAATTGTCTTTTTTTTTTTTATAATAACCTAAATAATTGTCATTAAATCCAAAAAATGAAGCTTAATTATTGTATAAACTCAAATAGTATCTACGAGTTTAATAATTAATTGGTTGGATCATTCCATCAAAATGGACCATCCCTTAAACAAAATTCCCAAAAACAAAAATGTCCCAAAGCACGTGAACCCTTGCTGATTGATACCTAAAACATGGACAGCTCAAGAATAAATTTTTTAGGAAAAAAATTAAATAGCTGGAAAAATAATCAAAGAAACTCATATAGATTAAAAGACCCATCTGTTCAATTTTAGATCACAGAAGAATATTTTTGGATTGATGCAAAAAAATTGGACCATTTTGATTGAGTTTGAGATGTAGGGTCTACTAATGATGGAAGGAAAATAGGACCCACATATCTATATATATATATTTATATATCATCAATTACAAATTATAAATTGAATTAAGTGGAAACTTATCTAATTAATTAATTAGTGAATTTATTTTTTTGTTTTGTTTTTGCGATGATTAATATGCTATAAAGGCAATAATAATTGAAATATAGACAAAAGGGTATTTGTCACAATATGTATCATCTTATGATAATAATTAGGATGCTATATAGTAGATGATGACTGGACTGGGGTCACCTATAATATATGATCATACAATGGTTGGCTTGCCTTTGAAATAATGGAGCTCTCTCATCAATTTTTCCATTTTTCACTACTTATAATTAACATGAATATGACATTACAAAAAAAAAATCTAGCACACACGCTTATAAAATATTTTAAACTTACATATAAAAAATCATATATATATATATATATATATAGAATTATGAGAGTTTAAGTTTGAATTCTTATTAGAGCCATATAGTAATATATATATATATATATATATATATATATATATATATATAATACTTTATAATAGTTCAGATATGTTTTTAATTATACTCATTTGAAAAAAATTAAATTAGTTTAATTAAACATACCGAAAACAACTACACATCTTAGTCTTTTTTTTTTTTGGTTATAAATCTCAGAAATTATCATATTATTGTTTAAATTTAATGTCAACTCAAGTCTAAAATGGCCATTAAATTTCAACCAAAAGATGCTTGCACAACATGTCAAGAAATTGAACTAGTACACATGTCAATAGCTTGTGTATTCATAATGGGTCATTTTCGATATTATAAATACGTGATAAATTTATATACTGCAGGTTATGGGGGCAAAACAATGGCAAGCACAAAGTGAAGCAGACAGTTATTAATTTTGTTGGTCATATATATATGATCTTGTCGGAAAAATATAGTGTTAAATAATGAGTAATTAATTAAGAGGGTGCATGCTTTAATTAGATATATAATACATATGTATCATAAAATTAATTAATGTGGAAGTGAAGTTCTAGTCATAGTCATAAGAATATTCACATATTTTGGATATTGATTGAGCTGATTGAGATTAATTATTAACCTAAAATTAATAACTAAGTTGCCCATATATTAATGCATGTATAGATTTTAATTGGTTGTGAGAAAACTAGAAGTAAGAAATGTGATAAAACAAAAAATAGGAATGCATGCATGGTCAAATCATGAAATGTGTTTTGTATATTTGTACTAGAAAGGGTTTAATTCTTTGAACACACATATACCGCTCCATTTAATTTCTTTGATACATCATCAAAATGCATGGAAAAAAAAATAAAAAATTAGGATTCAAAAATAATTAAAACATATATATACATATCAAATGTGATTCAATTGGTATTATCATATGTGAAAGAATTATGGAGGTTATATATTCGCATTTTCATATTCGTCATTCATTAAAGATTAATTTATCATATTGTGTGATTACTCACAAATTTAATATATTATATGAATAAAATATAAAAACAAAATTATGAATCAATTATACAACTTTCTTTTTCTTCTAACTTGCATATTTTCCTGAAAGAGTTAAAATTTGATATCTTCATTTTTGTATTCAAATTTTGTAATCAACATCTACTTAATTAGAACATAAAAATTTAATAAAAATTTATTGGTATATCCCAATACTAATTAATTTTTTTTTTAGTTCATTAGTCAATTTGTTTACAAATAATAAAAATTCATGGATATTTAGTATTGGTAGATGGTAGCTTATAACTAAGTACTCAGATTTCAAAACACCAATCAAACTACATCTTGATTAATATTAATATTATTATTGTTATTATTTTAAACTAAGATATAGCTTTCTTTTTCTTTCTGGCTCATAACTAAGATATAGTAACTACTTAGATGGGATTATACATGGTATAAAAAACAATTAAAAAAACTTGAAAGGAACATTAAAAAATAATAATGATGAATAGGATATAAATGAAATTAAAATTTAATTATAATGTCAATTGAAGCCTAAATTAACGGGAGGCAAATGCGGCGGAAGACAAGTGAGGCCACAATGGAAGAAAGAAACTCTCTAACACGTCACAACAAAAGTGACGTATCAAATCATTTCATTCTAAATTATATAATAATAATAATAATACATATAATATTAATAATAATGAAAACTATATATTATATCATATTCATATTATATAACACATTAAATTCAAATGATTTGTTGAGTTTTAGGATTAGCGTTTTATTGCTATAC
>CATIWO010605179.1:0-13420 GCA_949673435.1 Macaranga tanarius | reverse complement strand
AATTGATTTTTTCCCTCATTATATTAATAAAATAAATGTTCATAAAAAATTATTACACTTATTTTAATTTTTTTCCAAATAACAGCTTTTCATCATTAATTCATTATACAATACATAATCAATTAATTGATGATATTTTATGATAATATAATTAATTTAGATTTATTTTAGTGTTATATAGTATTTCTAAAAAAATTACACAAAATTTCCAAAGTTTAATATAAATTTCCATAAAATTGTAAAAATGATAAGAAAATTTTTTTTGGTATGGATATATCCGTTGATATATCCATAATTTTAAAACCTCAATATGATATATGATATTGATATTTAAATCCTTGGTAGGGAAAGAAATTTTGAAATTATAAAATATATTTGACATGTTGCTCGTGAAGATGATGAGGAATCGGGGCTGAACAATCCGTTTTAAGATAATGATTATAGTTTGCACATGCTAGGCAAGGTAAAGAGTTGTTCCCAACACTTTGTTAATCACCAGTTCGAAATGTGTATGAGAGCATTCCTACCTAGGAATAAGTTTTAAACATCTAGTAAACATTCAAAAATATCAATCCCTTGCAAATTAACAGACCGACGGAGCCATTATAAAACAATATGATCCTAAAACAAGGCCTAAGCACAGACCCACCCTCTAGTTTCTATCCTATAAAAAAGCCCAAATTTTAATTCAATCGCAATATAAAACCATGTGCCTGTGATTGAAACTGAAAATAATTGCAGATTAAATAAACATGTTCTTTCAACTAGATATGACCATATTTTGTTGCATTAAAGCCATTAGTTATGAATTAAGACGTAGAAGCAAAAATTAAACAGATACGAAGCTACAATTAAAAAAAAGGTCAGACCAAAAAAAAAAAAGGTGAATAATTAAAATCAGATACTGTTTGTACCTTCAAGAAGCTCAATCCTTTGGGCAATCAAGTTAACAGCGGCATTAGCAGAGGAAAATGCACCGTGAAAACTTTCTTGATAAGAAATGGATTCCAAATCTCTAGCCATAACCAACAATATCTCACCTAAATCACTCCGTTTCTCCACCAACGATTCGTAGTACGACCTCGCAGCAATTTTACTTATTTCCACATTTGTTTCCTCAGGACAGTACTCATCGTCCAGCCACTTGTGCAACGTAACCCTAAGCCACTCCGATTCCTGCAAAACCACGAACTGAATCTCTTCGATTGCTAAACAATTTAGAAAAAAATTTAAATAATAATAATAAGTAATCTGAGCAACCTGAAGTGCGGTGGCGGCGAGCAACCAGTGGTCGGGGACACGGAGGGTCTGAACGTGGTCATCTGGTTCGTCGTTTTGCGGATTCGACGGAGAAAGGTGAGACCTCGAAACGCTGGGGGGAAAACGGAGTCGTTTTGGAGTAGATGAGGATGGAGAGTGGAACGGAAGTGAAAGAATCGGCGAATTGCGGTGGTTAACGGTGGTGGTACTAGTGTTGTTGCAGTTTGGGACGGATGTTAGTAATAGGGAGTGGCTCATTGTTTCCAAATTTAGGCGGTGGCGGGAAAATTGAAGACAGTTTTACTCAAATTAGAGAAGATGATTTTGAAATTTGGTGGTTGGACTCTGGATAATGTGGAATTTATAGGCAACCGGATGAAAATACGAAGGTAACGGAAGAAAAGGAACGACGTCGTACAAGAGCGCGTTCAAATCAAATCATTAATAATGAGATTTTTGCCTGCACCTGCTGTATTAATATATAAATCACACAACTGTTTGATCAGCTGGCAAAGAAATGTTTTTTTTTAAGTTAAGGTTTTGAATTCGAGTTTCAGAAACGCAGTCATATTAAATAGTCGTTCGTAGATTTTTACTACTTTTATGGTCATACATGCTTACTTGAAAAGGTAGTAGACAGGAATGAGTTAGATTAGTTAAAGTCTAATGAGTTTCGGATATCATTAATTCAGACAAAAAAAAAATAAACAAAGCATATAATTTTGGATAATACATCAAATTATTGAGTGTAATACAAATAGCGTACCTAATAATTTTTCACTAGTGAAAGGAGATTAAAAAAAATTGGGAAGTAACTTGAATTTTTTTAATAAAAACTTTCATATAAGAAAATAGGTCTCTGAAGAGTTGTAATTTTTGTATCTACTAGGAGCAAATGAAAAAATAATGATAATAATAATAACTCTGCATTTTAAAAAAATAAGTGAGAAACAAATGATTTAAAGTTTGAAATGCGCATCAAAGAGCATTTCCTGAATTCATATAAAGATGCTGCATCACCATAATTTAACACATGGTCTCTTATTCGATGACACATTTATTTGTACAACAAGTACTTGAACAAGAAACAGTAACAGAACCAGATGACACCAATTGGCTCGACTGGAGCAAGAGTAGCTAAACAGGCCATCCATTTGGTGAGCTTGGATTCAGCCTGCCAATATCTTCCTTTCGGCAGATAAAGATTCTTCGTGCTGTAAGCTGGAATTTCCTGCAAGTATCACACACTTTTGCCAAATTAGTGCTATACTTTTATTACTAAACTATTACTTTTCTTCTAAGACTGAAAGCAGTTTTGACACTCAACTTCCACAGACAATCTCCAATCTGCATCACGTCGCCTTCGTCATCATATGTCACCTGCCACCCACTGCTCCCGTCAGTTAAGCTTCCCTTGAAGTCGAACATATGATCGAGTTCGTTAATGACTTCATCATACCCATTGAACCTCGTCAGGTCAACAGATCTTCCAGCAGCTCCATATTTGAGCACCTGACAATTCTCTCAAATTTAGAATCTGAAGATAGAATGTGTTATTAATTAACACTACTTTTGAAGTACGATTTATTTAATCTTATGAAGTACCTTGGTGCAAGAATGGTTGGTGGCAGCACAACAGTTCTTGCATTGACTTCCTGAATTGTTGGAGGGTGTATTCTTGGATGGCTCTGAAACACTGGACTGAGACGTTGGGGGGACAGAACAAAGACTTTCATGATCACTATAAGTAGCAACTTGTGGTGAAGGGAGCTCCGGTGGACTTTTAACTAAATTGACTCCAAAAACCCTGCATGTGCCTTCACCATTTGGTGGAGGTTGTGGAATTTCATTTGCATCATTCAGCTCCAAAGTTCCCGAACCTCGAGCCCCAGAATTGCAAGAGCTAACGTTCAGAACTGACAAGTTTCTGCTTCCTACTGCAGTTTCAGGGATTCCATAAGGGCTAAGCTGAGGACAGTAGCTATTTTGACTACCCAAACTTGTTATGTTTCCACCAGAAAATAAAATTGTACCACTAGGACACGGATGAAATGGGCCATGCGCCAAAAAACATATCTGATTCGCTAGTCCCAGAGGTTTGTTGTTCAATCCAGGGATTTGGGAAATGAAATGTGGTAGTATCGGTGGCTTAAGTGCCGCTAATCCATTGACATCCGTGCCCATCTTTTCTTGACCTTGCAAGACCCCCAAGTGATTTGGGGTTGCATACTCAACCGGACCATGCAACAAGCCTGGTAAGGCAAGATCTTTTATCAGCCAACATAAACATTACAAAAACATGAAATAAGCTTCTGATATTCAATGAATTAGGAGAAACCTTCGAGAAAGAAATCGAGAATGTGGCCAAGACAAGTGATGAATAAGTACTTACCATCATTGACCACAGAAAATTCATCCAATGGACGCACCCTCTTGGATGGGTGTAGAGGAGAAGTATGTTTTCTTACAGGTTCTATTGGCTCAATCATCCAAGGAGACACTTTATCAGGACGCACAAAACCTTCTGATGTGGCGTCCCATTTCACCTGAAAGAAGCCACAAAGTTAACATGTATCAAACAGAAGTTATCCAAGAGACCAGGTAGTGGTTTAAGAAAAAAAATTTTAACCTTAAGACATCTCCATTCTGAATTGGACCACCGAATAGGATCAACATCTTCATTGCCAACAACGGTGCCTTCAAATCTCTCAATCCTGTGGATAAAAAAGGCATGTTTCAAATAACTAATTTATATGTATTGTCCTTGCAATTAAACTAATCGAGTTATTGGCCGTGGTATCAGCATAGATTACAGTAACATGCTATTCAACAATTGGCAAATGCAAGAACCAAAATGAACTCAATTGTGAAAACAATTGGCAAATTGCACCTCTGTTCTGCGCAATCTTCACTTTCAAACAGCATTCTGAACTTTGTCCCAACAGAATAGTCTGTTTCAGCTGACTCCAGGTACTGATCAAAAGGAATGATAAATTCCGTGGGACTTGTCCTGGAAAAAGGCACATAACAGTTCCATACTCAGAACTATTGTAACATAAGCCGTCCTAGTACAACTGGACCAGAATTAAATCATTTTAGTTAACATGAATATTAGCTTACCAAGGACGGTAGTAAACAGTGAACCTGGTTCCGGTGTTGATGGCATGGATGGCCGTCGCCAAGATACCATGCTGCATGCTATGGGCTGAGATGAGACTGGTGGATGCATTACTCTGCTGTTTCATTGCACGACGCACTCCTACGCCAAGTTCTCCATTTTCTCCTCTGTAAAACAATATCATCAGTCATCTAAGGAACAGAAACCTCGATAAAATAATAAATTTGTAATATGACGTTCTTATAATGTTAAAACAATTAATCTCACATCGGTTTCAAAACTTAGATTAAGTAAGCTCATATACCAATTGGATACTTTCACTTAATAACGTAAACTTTTAAGTTGCATAAATGTACAATTAGTGTATTTTCGGCCCATTTCTCTAAAATTTTTAACATGGTATCAGAGTTGTTGCCGATGTTTAAAACATATTCTTCCCACACAATCATTTTTTATTGAAATGCCTTTCTTCTCACCGCATGGTCGGGTTTGATATTTAAAAAAAAAAATTCACCGCAAGAACTTATCAGGCTATTGTGTCATATGCTAGTCAGGCCTAGCATCTGTCAATGGGTCATGTTAAAACAATTAATCTCATATCAGTTTCATAACTTAGATTAAGTGGGCTTATATACCAATTAGATACGTTCACTTAATAACTTGAGTTTTTATGTTGGATAAATGTTCAATTGGTATATTTTCGTTCCATTTCTCTTTTAAGTTACTAACACATAAAACTCAACTTTGAACAATGTGTAGTGCAAGTCACCAGTCTAGTGTTTAGAAGAGTGTAATACATGAAACAACATTATTTTGCAATTGGAAAAGCCGTTATGAACTTTGAAGTCCTTGCCACACACATGAGAGACAGAGAAAGAACCTGATGAAGATAAAAGCATCGCCAGGGAGAAGTTTCTTTGAAGTCACAAATGTGCTCCACCCAGTAGTGAGCAGGTGCCTCCTTGGCTGACCTACATTTTTGTTCAGAACAGCAAGCACATTTAATTCAGATTATCATTTCTAGCTCCAGAACTTTTTTAGATGCTAAAAAATGTCAAATACAGTAAAATGTTACAGATAGAAAATGCTGTAAACAATCAAGTTTTTTGTTTGTAATAAGCAATAGAGCTAGGAAAACTTACCCCGAAAGACATGGCGAAAACTCCACTGGCAACCATGCAAGTCTTTTGCAAAAAGCTTCTGCTCCGGGCGATCTCTAGACATATCCTGCAGGAAGGTTGTTTGTGACATGCTTGAAAAAGTTCAATATACGAGCTCCAATCACAAACTCTCTCATTGTTCAAAGTAATTAGATTCAATTCTTAATGTTGCAGATAAATAAAATGATACAACAGTTGATGGCGTTCGTCAAGCCCAAAATTTTGTGTTGTTCAACAAATACAAGAAACAAACATGACTTGTCTAGACGACAGAGCTTATAGTATAGCTATTTTGCTCTTATCAATAAAATCACAAGAAGAATGCAAACCATGGGAGGAAGGCACTCCTCAGCATGCCGCTTTAGAACAGAGAATCCACCATGTGTGCTTGTGTCAGATGAAGTGAGTTTTTTGTTAAAGGATCGTGGATAAGTTTTACGAGGCAAAGGCAGAGAATCTCCATCCTCCTTCAAGCTTAGCATGTCTTGCTACAATGATAATGCATAACAAAGAATTGACATAATTAGTTAAGCCCCTGATTACAACATGTATATATAAACTTAGTGGATTCAATCGGGATCTCAATAGCCAACCTTTGCCTCTGGAAGCAAAGTTATTTGGGAAAACACTTCATCTGTTCCAGCTTCAGCCTACAAAATATCAATACAAAAAAAAAAATTAGCATAATAAAACTTAATACACAGAAGTCAGAAACCAATGATCCATAGTCCAAACACATAGTTGAAAGTGAATAAAGCAAAAAATGTGCAAAGTACACTGCATACCATCAGTTGCACGTTAACAACCTTGCAGAAGATTTTTGGAGGTAGACTGTAGATGGGCATTTCCATTTTAGCATCTTGATTCATGAATGCCTCTACCTAACAAATTACCAAATAGATAAGCTAAAATACCACAGTGAAGCAAATTGCACTGATATCATTTGAACAAAAATTTGAGTTAAGCATATGAAACACCGTGAAAGAATTCAGACAATACTACAATTTGTGTTGTATAGAATTCACTTTGACATGTGATGCAAGCAAATCAGTCCATATACATGGCGATAAAGATAAATTGAAGGCAATAGCACATTTGATTCTAGTCCTGGTTTTGAAATCTCTTTGACCATATAAAGACATGATGGTGCACAAGACAAAGAATTGACAACAATACCAGAAGAAAAGAGGATGTAACAGAGGGAAAAAAAAAACAAACAGGGGTAAGAATAGAACCTGTTCAATGTGACCCTGAGGGAAGTAGACAACCTTTTCTCCGGTACGGGGGACATGAACCAGCGGACCAGCACATCCGCGCCATAGTTCCTTGTACAGGTCATCTTTATCGCCTGAAAAACAGAGAGTAAAGATTTAACTACAAAATGAAGCAAGGAGTGAAAATTGATCAATTTCAGTAAACGGTGAAGCACAGAGAAATGAGTTTAAGAAACCGAAGTGATATACTAAGAGAAGGATCCACAAGACAAATGAGTTTAGTGCAGCAAAAGGAACTTACCGTCCATCAAGAAAAAAGCAAAAGACCCACCAAACTACAGTAGTTCACAAGTCATAAAAGTGAGAGGATTAAAAAAGAACAAAGAAAAAAGAGACGTAACCAACCATGGGGGTAGTTAGGAGGCAAGGAGTCGTTGACATAATCTGTGTCTCTGTTCTTGACACCAACCTGATTGTTTGACCTATCCACTCCAGAAACAACCTTACCCTTACCCTTACCCTTACCCTTACCCTTACCCTTACTCTTATTTAACGTACCCATGTCTGTCTCTCTTTCGCTATAGATAGAAGAAAATGGGAAAAAATCAGAAGAGAAGGGTAATAAAGTAGCAGTCTATTTAGCTATACACCAATAGCCTCAATAAGAAGACAAAAAGGAAAAAGTCTCAGAGAGTACTGCTCAATGACAACGAATCAGGTTATCTTGCAGCGTAATATGGCACTTATCTATATCATCAAACACTTCCTCCTCCACTGTGCAACCCTCTCTCTGTAACAAACTCCTCCTTTTTTTCTCAAATCAAACTAAAACAAGAAGACCCAAAAAAGAATATAAACAAAATTAACTATAAAATCTCCTTATTTTTATGTTCTTGAAGTGACTTGGGGGAAGCAAAGAAGATGCTTTCTGCTTGTTCAGCAGTAGAACATATGTGCTGAAGTCATATGGGGTTGGAGGGAAGATGACCTGGTACAGTACTACTTATTTAGCAGTACACCAGTTCCTGCAGAGCGTGCTCTGTGTGTGTACGTGTAAGGGTCGGGAGCAGACAGAAGCAAGAGCTGTGAGAGTGAAAAAGGGTCATTGCGGTATTATGTAGTACTATTTTATGATCATCCCATTGCATGAAATGCTAAGAGACACGTACGGGGGTCAGCGTCTGTGTCCTTTGTTGGGTTGGCTAATTGGCAATGTCGATGATTGCTAAAAAATTCTCGGACGAGTTTTTCTATGTGGGTGCATTTCATCTTCGTTTCTATTTTCTTCTCTGTGGCAATCTCCGCCACCCCGCAGCTCAGGCCAAGACTACGTCCTCACTTTCATCTTCTCTTTTCGTTAATTTTCTCGTCCATCTCTTTTTTTATTTTATTTTCATTTTTTCCCGCGATTATCCATATCCGTTTAATTCAATATGATCTTTATAAATCATTTGAAAATAATCCCTTTTTGATTAGCCTCTGTTATAGACTTATAGTTATTGTTTTAATTTAATATTAAATGTGAGACTATTTTAAAAGTGAGTGTTATAGTTTCAATATTCTCACTAAATTATAAAAATTTTGCTCTCTTACTAATCCTAAAGATATGATCTAAACAATGTAGTAAAATTATCTCCATTATGGTACTAGATATCTAAAACAATAAATTTAAAAATTTTGTAAAATTATATAGTCCTTATTTTGTTGTTAGCAATGAGTGCTATATACTCTAAAAAAACATCAAAGTTATACACCTAGAGCTTTTTTTTTTTTCAAAAAATGTGATATATTTTTATAATTATATTATAGGATGATAGAAAATCTATATTGCTATTGTGGTGCAACATAAATTTATATGTATTACTATATGTTAATTTTAAATTTTAATAATAGTTGAAAGTATTAGTATTGTATCAAATATACAATATCAAGTAATAATATGTTTTAAATATACAATAGTAAGCAAAATTAAAACATTTTATCTAATTTTTTAATATATGGTCTCTTTTTTGTGAAAATAAGAAAAAAAAAAAAGCTAAACATGAAAATAAAGTAAAATTACAATTTTATAATTATGTATATTACTTATTAATTAATAATGTAAAAATCCCTTAAATTTTCAAATTCATATGTTATTTATAATTATGTAGATTAGTTATTAATTAATAATGTAAAAATCCTTTAAATTTTCAAAGTCATATGTTATTTTTTATTAGATTATTAATTTTTAAAATTATATGTTTTTGATTATATTATATTTATTTATTATAATAAATGATATAGTGTAATACAGATAAAAACAATAAATGAAGATAACAATGAGAAAAGTAACCAACATTTCTCTTTTAATTTGAATTTCAAGTGCCATACCTACTCATTAATTTTGCCGTCAAAAAAAAAATTGTTACCTGTTAAATTAATATTTAATGAAAATTCAGATATTATAAAATCCAATCAAACAAATTATTTTTGGTTTATTCACCAACCAACCATACTTTACTTCACTCATAACGCTTTAACTTCGTCCTACACATGTATATCGTACACCGTAACAAAAACAACCATTCATATATATATATATATTTATGGATTATTATACCTATGAAGCTTTTTTCCACCTTTGAGCTGAAATAGAATATATATATTATGAGATTTTATAATTTTTCTTTATTAAGTATTTTGTGATTTTGATTTATGTGTTAATCTTAAAACATGCATATATTTTTAAATAAAATATATATAAAAAATATTTTTAAAATTATATTAAAAATTATATTATATTCCTACTTAACACTAAAATCAATATCCTCAATACTAACCTATATACTCAAATTCTATTTCTCTACCTCAAATAATTTAAATACCCAATTTAAATCTATCTATCTATATATGTATAAATGTTGAGATTCTATTGTCAAAAAAAAAAAAGCTGAGATTCTACAATTTCTCTTTATTCATTATTCTGTGATTTTGGTTTAAGTGTCAAATTTTTAAATTTTATCATATTTTTAAATAAAAGATTAAAAAAATATTTTTTTAAATATATTAAAAAAATTTATTATATTCATACTATACTATAACACCGATATCCATATTATAAATACTAACCTAATAATACTCAAATTCTATTTTTATACCTCAAATAATTCAAATACTGATTTAAATTATTAAATTCTTTATTTTTTATTAATAAAAATAACAAAATATTTATTATTATAATAATTTTTTGAGTTCATACTATTATAAACTATTTGATTAAATTATAATTTATTAAAATTCTTTATTTAATTAATTTAAAATATATGTATTATTGGTAATGTTGAGATGTCTCTTTATTTAATATTATGTGATTTTGGCTTATGTGTTAAATTTTAAAAATTCATCATATTTTTTAAAAAATACATTAAAAAGCCTTTTCTAAAATATATTAAAAATTCTATTATTTTTCTACTATAACACTCATATCCTAAATACTAACCTAATAATACTCAAATTCTATTTTTTCTACCTCAAATAATTCAAATACTAATTTAAATTATTAAATTATTTATTAAATTATTATTTTTATTAATAAAAAGTAACCAAATTTTTATTATTATAATATTTTTTTTTAGTTCATGCTATTATAATTTATTTGATTAAAGGTGTAGTTTATAGTTACTTTATTTTTTGTAAAATAAAACTTATTTTGTTAACACTCACTATTGGATGATTTTATACACTCTTATTGAATGGTGAAAAAAAAAAAGTGGGTATAAAGTAAATAAAAAATAAAGAAACAGTAGAATTTCTCTTGATTAAATTATAATTTATTAAAATTATTTATTTATTTATTCTAAAATATATATATATATTATTTGTAGTATGCGCAACGTGCGGATGGACGACTAGTTATATTAAATTTTAATACATCTTTTAATTAAGATTAATTTTATAAAAATACATATTAAATGAGAATATATTAACAGATTATATTAATATTTTTCTAAAAATAAAGAAATAAATCTATAATTAAAAAAGTGGAATTCATAATTATAGGATTAGATCCGTAAAATTGTTACCTATTTTGGGTATTTTGTATTTAATTTAATGACGCATAATAGATTCAAAATACATTTTAACAAAGAGCAATATTCTGAATATATAAATGTTTTATTAAACTATTTAAAATTGAATAGTTAACTAATAAATATCCATTTTTCGCCTTTAAAAAAAAATATATTCTACCACATCAAAATAATGAAACTCTGTCGTAAAATTTGAAAAATATTAAAAAAAAAACACAGCTATTTAATTGAATTAAAAAAAAAAAAAAAAAAAGAAGCCATTAATTCCAAATTAAATGCCAGTAGTGTCCACCTACAACCCTGCATGGACACCAAACGTTGCTGCATTGTCTCCTTCATAAGATGGGGACAACATCACTTACACAGTACATTAAGAAATAATGACCTGACTCTCGGGCTAACCTTTGTATAGCTGGTCGATCATTGTCCAGCTAGCTCAACTCAATTAACACATGTACCAATTACGTACTGCATGCCTTGTTATATCTTCGATTGCTCATCGTTTCTGCCTTATAATTTCCGGCTACGCCCAAAAACGACAAACCCATTGGCTTTTTTTTATGTCTTCCTATAAATTAATAAAAAAATTATCTTCAAGAGCGACTGGATGTGCTTCTCCGTAATATTATTTTTTTCTTGTTGTCGTAGATGGCCGATTCCTATGGGGTTAAAAATCGCGACGAAAATATGGGGCTTTCGTCGTGGATTGGCGGAGGTAGTAAAAATTAAAGACGACAAAAGTATACAGCGGCGAAAACGACTCGTCTTTTTGAAACAGCTTTGCTGGTTGCGCAATTGCATGTTTGCAGCCCTTCGGATAAACATGCAATTGCGGTTTGGTGGTGGGTTCTTAAATCTTAATTAATGGGAAGTATTGGTATTTATTTGCAATTTTCTATTTTTGTTACACTCTTCGGATAAAATGAAATAAATTTGCAGTTTGCAGCCCTGCCGGCCAGTTGGAGACCAAAGCAAGCCCTGGCATAACAAATAGTTCATTGCCACGTATTATTATCAAAATGGGAATTCATAATAAATTATATATCAATGTGAGTATATATATTATATATCAATGTGAGTATACATAACAAATATTTTGTCTCACCAAATAATTAATTAAACCGGTAAATTCAATTGTGGTTTATTTTTCATACTGCTTCGAGAACTAATGGTTTGGTCTAGATTTATAATTTTATAAAACCGCGAATAATCGATCCGACCGAAGATATAAAAATGATTTGATTAATTGGTTAACCTAATCATTAATACTGTAAATTAAATGTAAAAATATATTTTAAAGACTTTTAATATATTTATAACTTCTTATTAATTATTTTTTCTTTGAATTTTGCATGATTATATCAGTATTTATATAAAAATATTGGAGTAGTGATTATTTGGAAGACTTATCATTATAGAATTTATTTATTTATTTTGTTGTTTATTAAATTTTTATCTTATATACTTTTAAGTTGTATTAACTTTTTATTGAGAAACTTATTTTATAATATTTAATTTTGAAGATTGATGATTTTGATATGAAATAAGTTGTGTGTATATATATATGTTTTTTTTTGAATTCAATATTATATGCAACAAAAATTATTATAAATAGTTCTGAAACATTTTAATTGGTTAACCGATTAATTAAATAATCAAGATAAATAAATTGATTATGATTATGAATATTAATAAACTGTAAAATGCGGTTTGATTTGAAAATTTGTTGAATGGTTGGATTAACTGACCCATGCTCCTACCAATCAAGTAATTTTGCTGGTCCATGAGTTTTATGAGAGATTTTTTTGCTTGATAAATAAAATGGTGGGATGGGGGGGTAGCATTGTGTTTGGATATAAGGAGTAATCACTTGTCAGAGGAGGAAGGAAGCTATAAGCCTGTAAATAATAAAATATTGATGATGCTCTCTTTTGTTGTTGGGGTTTGTCCTTTCCATCCTCCAAAAATTAATATTAGTAGAGTAAGGACGTGACAGGCAATGCAATTATTGTACACAGCTTCTAATTTGATACAGATGCGCACGTGCAACAATGACAAAAATCTGAAACCCAACAAAATATAAAAGATTGTTTTTTTATTCACTTCACAAAAAATGAATCCGAACTATAATAACATATTTATTTTTTTTATTATTTATTATAATAATAGTAATTACAAAGAACTTTAATTAAAACGAAGATGTACCTAGTCAATGATAGTGGATAAATACATGTATCATGCTAAAAATCTGGTTTCTTGTAGTAACAATAATTTTTTTATTCTCAGATGTAAAATTTAAGTCAGCGGTTTTTATATTTTTTAGCAATATGGATCATGCTGTTCGAACTTGTATGAATTTATTTATCTCTATTCTTAAACGAATTATTCCAATTTTGGTTGCCTTTCGATATCGGGCCAAAAATAATAGGTAAAATTAGGAAAATAACTAAAATAAAAAAAATTAAAAATATGATTGAAAATAAAAACTTTCACAAATTTTTTGGGTGTTTTCATATTTATTTTTATTTTATTTTTACAGTTTTTCTCTTTTTCTTTGTGTTCTCTTATTCATCTCATTTCATTTTCTTGTTATTTTCACAA
>CATIWO010604977.1:0-13692 GCA_949673435.1 Macaranga tanarius | reverse complement strand
TTTTGATGATTTTTGTAAATATTTTAATTAGAAGATATTATTATTATTATTATTATTATTGTTATGAATTATTAAGGGATAAATGAGTATTTATTATTATTGTATTTTAGTGATGATTATTATTAAAGTAAGGGAGACTTTTGAGGGGGCAATTGGCATTTTGTGATTGGTAGCTTATATTTATATAAATATTTAATTAGTGTGTGTGTGTGTGTAGTGTGTGGTGTTGAGTGTGTAGAGAATTGGGAAGAAGAGGCAGAGGAAAAAAATTGAGAAGCTTTGGGAGATTATGGTGATTTTTTACTCATCTAGGAATCAAACTGGAGAGCTAAAGAAGATTTATAAGTGGATTGAGCATCATTTTTGGTAAGCTTGTATTTATTTTTGGTTAATTGAATTAGGGTTAGTTGTTGTGAATTTTGGATTCTATTTTTAGCATGCATTTGTCTTAGTATTTTGAGTAGATTTTGAGTTGTAGAGCTTTGAATTGAGCAAGGTTTAATGATCTGGAAACTTTAAAGAGTTCTCTACAACTCTTAAGTTTTAAGATTAAACCAAATCTGCTGCTAAATTATTTGAATTAGACCAGACATTTTATTACTTACTCTATCATATTGTGTGACCTGTTATTACTTAAATTGTTATAATTAATTTTCTACATGTGATAATTGAGTGAATTCAGTTGGTGTTGAAATTAAACCCATTCAGGTAGAGTCTTTATGAATTTGGTGATTTTAGGATGAGTCAATAATTAATAAGAGCATTATGAACCTTATATATCAAATATAACAGTAGTAGTATATAGGTTGGTTTGTGAATTTTCTTATGCATTGGTTAGATGGTGATATCTAGAGTTATAGAACTCCAAATTGAGCAAGATCAGATGTTATAGAAACTTTAAAGAGTCTCCTATAACTTTTATGTTTTGACCCAGGGTTGATTTTGCTGTTAAGACTGTCTGGCATGACCCGAAATTTTCTTGCTCAACCTGTTAGCTTTGTGTTACCTAGATTTAATAAAAAATTCATAATTAATTCCACACACGTCCAAATTGAGTAATTCCAGTTGGAATTTGAAGTATACTCATAGTCTAGCTTTACTGATATTTTCATTATTTTTAGACTTGTGTGTGAATTATTTGGACACTTTGAACCTAGAGTATGGAGTTGCACTTAGTGGCATTTTGTTGAGTTGAGTACAAGTGGCATGGTTGCCTTGTGAATTGATGTATAAGTTATGTGCAGGCATGTATAAGGATATGGGAGACAATACTCACTAGGGGAGCTTTTATATAAGAAGGAGTTGAAGGCTTGAGGTAAGTAATTATTAATTTAATGCTTACATGTAGTAATTTTCAAGTAATTATAGTTCTTTAATTAAATTAAATTGTGTATGCCATTAAAGTGGCAAGATTGTTGAGCATGATATATATGAATTTATATATGGACATGTTGTTGTGAGAAAATATGATATATATATATATATATATGGTAGGTTTATTTTTGGTATACTTTTAGTTTATTGTTGGTATACTTTGGGTATACTTTTGATTTATAATTGGTTATGAATATAAAAATATGTTAAGATGAATTGATATGCGTTGCTTGTGAAAAAAGTGAATTTTGATTCGTGATAAAAAATGATAGGGATGCGAAATTGAGATGATATAATTGTACATATGCATTTTGATATGTTGTGAGGATGATGAAAAATATGCATATGGCATGATGTGAGAAATATGAGGAATGTGAGGAAAACGTGTGTGGATGGAGATTGAGCTCCATGATCTGAGACTGAATTGGGCAGAGAGTCTTAGATGTGGCCATTCATATGATATATATATGTGTGTGCATGTGTAAGATCTGAGACTGAGCTAGGCAGAGAGTCTCAGGAATGGCCACGGATATAAATGAAAAGAAAAAGAAAAAGAAAAAGAAAAAGAAAAAGAAAAGAAAAAAAAGAAAAAGAAATAGAAAAGAAAATAAAAAGTGAGCTTGTGTGAAACGTGTGTGATGTGTGTCAAGAATTTCGTCCGAATTACTAACAAACATAACATGCATTGTTGCATTGAGATTATATAAATATATTGAATGTGAATTGTGATTGTGATGATTGTACATTGTGGATTGTTAAATGATGAGAATTGGTGTATATGAGGCACCATGAAATGTTGCATTATACTAAGTATATATATACTGAATGTTGATTGAATGGGAGTTATGGATTGTTGAAATAATGTATATGGATGTTTAAATCTTGTGAATGAATGTGAATTATGTGTTAATGAATGAATTGGTGATGTTTAGTATGCTTATGAAGTATTTTTAAAGTTGATTTGAGTTATGATCAAGAATGGAATGGTTTAGTGTGCATTTGAATGGCAAAAGGTGAGTTTTAGGGTTGCTCGGGCTGCGCACGATTAGGTCGCGACCGTGAGGGCACAACTATGAGCGCACCCCGGGCCATTTTACATAGTAAAATAGTGCTTTAGGTGGCTGCTCATGGTCCAGCTCACAACCGTGAGCACCCAATCGGGACTTTGAGCAAGCTCCTCATGGTCGTGAGTACCCGCCAGTGAGGAGCCATCAGCACACTTTAGTCTTCGTATTTTTACGATAACTTGAGTTATAGAACTCCAAATGAGGCATGGTTTAATGCTACAAAAACTATAAAGAGTCCTATATAAGTTCCATATGTTAAAGTTAAGAATCTATCTTTAAGATTCTCTAATTGAGCTTAAAATTTTAGTGCTCACTTACACCTTTGTCATTTGGACTCCCGTACGTACTTTATGCAGTGCTATTGGTTATGGGACTATATGGTGATTGTTTGTAAACTTGGTAGAGGTTTGAAAGCCTATGTTATGATTCTTAGAATATGTTTATAATATTGGAAATCATATTCTATTATTTCTTTGCTATTGAATCCTTTCAGGACGCTGTGTTTCGATAGAGGTTTTGAACTAGTAGACTATACAGGTTGATACACTGCTGTGTAGTCTACTTTTAGTTATTTTATTATATTTTCTCTTTAATTTGTTCTTGAGAAGAACTATATGTACGCTTATTTTAACAATTTCTTATTGAGTTGTAAGCTCATTCCTTTACAATTGTCGTTTTCAGGTTTTATCGATAGGAAGTTTGAAGTGAGATTAGTACTGAGCTCTGGTGGATCAAAAAGGCAGGCTTGGTGATAACATCTTCATCCTCATGAGCATTATCATCATTTTGGCATTTGGAATTTTATAATAAAATTGATATTTCCATATTCATAGTAAAATATTTATATAATGTACAACTTATATTTTTAATTACAAAGCATCATTTTGAAAAAAACAATTTCTTAAGACACGTGGTTTATTTTTATATGAACACTTGTATATGGTACCTGGAAGGTACTACATTAAGTAGTATCAGAGCGAGGATTAGATTTCCTCGGGATATGAAATATGATGCATTCATGACATATCATGCATAAGTCATAAATGACATATAGTTGACGTGCATTGCATATGTAGGATGGAAGGACATCAAGCTCAACCTATCGGCCCAAATGTGTTATTAGAGTTAATTGAGAGATGATACATATATAAGTATTATATGAGCTTGAATAGTTTTTCAATTGTAATTCTCTATAAGTTGAATACAATTGTATTTCGAGTTTTGAATAAATAATGAAAATATTAAGTCAAGAGCAAGTGGATAGCATTATTGATGAAGATTTATGAAAAGATAAGAGAGTAAAGTGCAGAGATTTTCGTGGGTATTAGTAATTTCACCATAGAAGAGAAATGGTTATAGAGTATAGAAAGAATTCTAGATTGAATTAATAAGTACTGATAAAAGGAGAATTAGCTATACAGTGCCATTGTTTAAGCAAGATATGTGATGTGATATGAAATGAAAATATGGATTAAATAAGTTGTGCCCTTTAGAATTATTAATGGTATATGATATTGATGAGAAGATTAATATGAATGCATTGTGATTTTGGCAATGCTCGTGTATGACTAATAAGAGTATATTGATGATGCTTAGTTAGATGTAATTATAGTGTGGTGAATAATTGAGCCCTAATTGGGATTATTTATAGAAGTGTAGTTATTTTATTACAAGATTAGCCCTACTTTAGTAGGGAGATATCGATATTTTAGGGGAGGTTCTGCCAAATTTTTAGTATATTCCTCGTGAATTAAGCTTTTATCGTTAGGTTTTTATGATAAAGCCTCATGTGCAATAGATAAGTATGATCTATACTTGTGATATGAAATGTTAATAATGGTATGGGTATGAAACAAGTGAAATACTAATTAAATACTATGTGAGGTTAATGTATGCATGATGAATGTGATAATGAACTAGTGATTGTGGAATATAGGAAAAACATATAACAGAGTATATAGAAGACTTAAAGGTCAAAAGGGCACTAATAAATTTATGAGTAGTGTGTCAATTTCCATATATGTGTGATAGGTGTGATAGAATCAATCTGAATTTTGGGTCTTAGACTTGATGTCTGCTACTAGTATAGTAAGCAGAGCATTTCTTTAGAGATTATTTATTGAAGGAACTGTTGAAAGGTTTTAACTAATTAAATAGTAGTAAATCAAGTAGAAGCTAATAGAGTAAGGAAAAAGGAATTTAGTGTTACAAAATAATTTAGACTTGATGATCATTTATATGAGTATATATTACGTCTATATAGCACATTTGCATTATTAAGGACATGATATATATATTTCAATGCCTACTGGAATGTTGTGATAGTAAATTTGGTGATGGGATTTTATTTCAAGATAATAGAATAATATGACTACTATACAGACTACAATAATTATTGAATTAGGAAGAAGTATAGTATTATTCCAGAAATTAATTAGGTATGGATATTTGGAGACAGAGAAAGATAGACTCAGTAATTAAAAGAGAGATTATATATACTAGTTGGATTTCAACTGTAAGTATATAATTTGTAGCTGAAGACGAGTAAAAAGTTATTTAGATGATGATGTATGATTATATGTTGATGGTAGGTAAATGAAAAGTGTGCATGTTTATTTGATTCCAATTATGATTGCTTTTTATATGGATTGAGAAATAAATGGTTGCTTGATTAATTGAGCGATCCAATAGTGTTTTAGAAGATAGATTTGGAACTGAGATGTTGGCATTTTTGGAAGGATAAAACATTATATCTTTTTATAATATGGTATGAATTTGTAAGTGGATGTTCAGGCCTTTCAAACCTCCAACATTTTATTTATATATATTTGTAATGAGTAAAGTTTATGAATGTTGATTTATGAATCTGAATTGATATTTTTAAATTATTTTTAAACCAGCTTTGTTATGAATTAAATTCTTGGTTTAAGATTGAAGTTTTAAAATAACTACGGTTTCAAGTTAACTAGTTAATGGGTTATTACTTTATGCTTAATTATGCAGTCTAATTTTGAAAGTATTTTAACTACTTGAAGATTTCATTGAGTTTAAAATTAGTTTGGTTTTATTTTTGGAAGAATTATGAGAACATTGGTAGACTTTGAATATTTTGTTAGATTACAAAGGTGTAGTAATATTTTGAATGATGATTTAAATGAGTTTATTATCATATTGGTTTTATTTTTTTAAATTTTGGATGAGATCGATTTTGACTAATTATGAGATACAAGAGATGATCAATGTTGTTCATAGAATGTTAATATTGTTTAGTGGATATAATGAGTGTTATGTTTGTGTAATATGCCAAGTAAGTATAACATGGGCTTGGCCTTGTTCTTGTGATATCTATGTTAAGATATACATGTATATGAGTATGATTCTTAAGTTGTGATATGAGATATGTTGTGATGTGGATGTATGATGATATATTGTTTTGTTATATGTTCAGTATATGCTTTTACATTTGGAAGGAGATTAAAAATATTCCATGTGATAAATATGTCGATTGGCTTTGTGACTATGGACCATGTGAAATGTTGATAAGATGATCAACTACGTGTCTGTCAATAAGGTAAATGATACCAAACAATGAGAATGAGATGGGAACGTGAATGTATACATTATTGCGAGATACTATCCTTACTGTTGAGATGAATGCAATTATTAATTATAGTATTGATATTTGAAATTTATGTGGCATATACTCAATTGCTTATTGAGTATAATTATACTTTTCTAGTATGGAATTGATAATTGAAGGTGTTAGAGGCGCTGTGTGCAACTACATACATTTGGCTATATATATAATCCTCTATATATATGAGTTGATTGTAAATGTTAAATGATGTGGGAATATAGATATATTTTGAGCTTACTTTATGAATAAGATTAATTATATGAAAGAATTATGAAGATTATGAAAGGATGAATATAAATGTTTGAGACTCGTGATTGAATGAATGAATTGAATTGATAATGTTAAGTATGTTTTGGAGTATCGCCGAGTTTCTTTGGATTTCGTTTGAGTGTGGAAAATTATTTATAGCTCTAAAAAGGCTAAATAGGGAGTTTTAAGATTTATAAGGAAAGGAAAAATTGAGTCCGAGATACATGAGATAGCATGAAATTATGGAGGAGGTGAACCGTTGGCATATAAATTGATTTTTGCCAGGGAAATTGATTTCTATTCATGATGTATCTCATGTGTTATATTGAAATGGTATAAATTAGATCCTATTTATATAATATAAAAGTCTGACATAGTGATTTCTGAAAGATTGACGTTTGTGGAGGAATCGATAGAAGATAGTGAGTTATTAAATTTCGGGAATGAAATTTTATTAAAGGGGGGAGAAATGTAACACCCGCCCTTTTAGCATACGTATTTTTGATGTATGAATTATATTTTATACATGTTAGATATTGGACTTTATTTAAGTTTAATAATGTACTTGAGTTGTAGAGAGGGACTAGATTGCACAATAAGTTGGAGTTAGTTGTAGCAATAGAAGTTAAGAGGGGTATTGGCCAATATGCTTATTTCATTAAGGAGCTTTATGGATATTTTGGTGATTTGTGTGAATATTTTAATTAGAAGATATTATTATAATAATAATAATATTATTATTATTATTATTATTATTATTATTGTTGTTGTTGTTGTTGTTGTTATGGATTATTAAAGGATAAATGAGTATTTATTATTATTGTATTTTAGTGATGATTATTATTAAAGTAAGGGAGACTTTTGAGGGGGCAATTGGCATTTTGTGATTGGTGGCTTGTATTTATATGAATATTTAATTAGTGTGTGTGTGTGTGTGGTGTGTATGGTGTTGAGTGTGTAGAGAATTGGGAAGAAGAGGAAGAGGAAACAAATTAAGAAGCTTTGGGAGATTGTGGTGATTTTATACTCATATAGGAATCAAATTGGAGAGTTAAAGAAGATTTATAAGTGGATTGAGCATCATTTTTGGTAAGCTTGTGTTTATTTTTGGTTAATTGAATTAGGGTTGGTTGTTGTGAATTTTGGTTTCTGTTTTCAGCATACATTAGTCTATTTTGAGTATATCTTGAGTTGTAGAGCTATGATTTAAGCAAAGTTTAATGATCTGGAAACTTCAGAGAGTCCTCTACAACTCTAACGTTTTAAGTTTGAGCCAAATCTGAGGTAAAATTATTCGAATTAGACCAGATATTTTATTATTTACTTTATCACACTGTGTGACCTGTTATTACTTAAATTATTATAATTAATTCTCTATATATGATAATTGGGTGAATTCAGTTGGTATTGAAATCAGATCCATTTAAGTAGAGTTTGCATGAATTTGGTGATTTTAGGATGAGTTAATAATTAATAAGAGCATTATGAACCTTATGTATCAAATATGACAGTAGTAGTATATAGGTTGGTTTGTGAATTTTCTTATACATTGGTTAGATGGTGATATTTGGAGTTGTAGAACTCCAAATTGAGCAAGGTTAGATGCTGTCTAAACTTCAAAGAATCTCTTACAACTTTTATGTTTTGACCTAGGGTTGATTTTACTGTTAAGACTGTCTGGCATGACCTAAAATTTTCTTGCTCAACCTGTTAGCTTTGTATTACCCGGATTTAATAAAAAAATCCATAATTAATTTCACACACGTCCAAATTGAGTAATTCCAGTTGGATGAGTGTTTTTGTTCTTGGTGGTAGTTGGGATCAACACTTACCTTTGATTGAGTTTGCATATAATAACAGCTACCACAGTAGCATTGGTATGACACCTTATGAGGCATTGTACGGAAGGAAGTGTAGATCACCCTTGTGTTGGGTGGAGATAGGAGAGAAGCAACTGGAAGGTCTTGAGATAATTAAAGATACATCTGAAAAGATTACTTTGATTACGAAGAGGTTGGAGACAGCCTTTAGTAGGCAAAAGAGTTATGCTGACCTGAAACACAAGAATGTGGAATTTCAAGTAGGGGATCTTGTGTTTTTGAAGGTTTCTCCTATTAAAGGAGTAATTAGATTTAGGAAGAAAGGGAAATTATCTCCCAGGTATATTGGACCCTTCGAGATAATGGGGAGAGTTAGAGCGGTGGCCTATCGTTTGGTATTACCACCAGATATGGCTCAAATTCATATGGTGTTTCACATTTCTTAACTCCGAAGGTACATCTTGGACCCCTCGTATGTTCTTCAACAACAAGGTGTAGAAGTGAGTGAGGACTTGACTTATGAAGAGGAGCCAATTGCCATTATTGATTAACAGGTCTAAGAAAATTCCTATAGTCAAGGTGATGTGGAGGAATAGTGGATTGGAGGAATTCACTTGGGAAACTCAGAGTGATATACGTGAAACCTATCCTTACTTATTTTTCTAATGATTTTATTATTGTTGTTGTTTTCTATTAATTCTTAAAATTCGAGGATGAATTTTTATAAAGGGGGAAAATTGCAATACCCTATAATTCTATATATATGTATTTGTATTTTTATGATTTAAATTAAAGTATGAGTGTTATTTTGATAAATTATTTTCAATGAGGGATTAAGTTGATAGATTTCCCACTTTTAATATATGTATATATTTTTGACAACAAATAAAAACCCATATTTTATTTCCTTTTCTTCTTTCCCTCTTCCATTTTCTTCTTCTTCTCCTTGCTGCCACTTCACCACAACCTACTGCCATCATCTTTGACCGCTGCCACTTCACCATCAACAGCAGCTCTACCTCATCGTCATCAGTTTCTAGCCAGCAGCAGTTAGCTTCCTTTTTCTCCCTCTGTTTGCGTTCCAGTTGTTAAGAGGGAAAAGAGATCGCCGGTCACCGCTGCCATCGCTGGTTGCCACTTCTGTCACTGCCAATCTGTTCACCAACCTCTGGGCATCATTTTCCCTCTATAAATTTCTCCGATCGACGCCGGTAGCTACCTTGATTGGAGGTAATTGTGATTTCTAGGTTTTTGACTTTTAAGCTTCAATTATGTACTATAGAGTAAGAACTAGACTTTGGTGTAGTTGGATAAAATGGAATTGGTGTTGAGATATTTTGGTTGATATAGGTTGTGTTTTTTTTGTCGTCGGTGGAATATTCCAACAACGGTGACGGAATATTCCGATGGTGATCTGAGGTTGACTATATTTTTAATAAATTTTAGAAGTGTTGGGGATTAATGTTTGTTTAGATGATTAAAAATCATGGAAGGTTTATGTCGAGTTATGTTTGTGTTGGAATTTTGTTATATGGCTGTAATTCTAAATTGTGCTTGTAAGGTTCAGTTAAATTTAATTGTAGTATGGTGAATAACTGAGCTCTAGTTGAGATTATATTCAGAAGTGTAGCTATTTTATTGCAGGACTGGCCCTACTTAGTAGGGAGATGTCTATAGTTTAGGGGAGGTTCTGTCGAATTTTTAGTAGATTCCTCGTAATTTGTGCTTTTAGTTTTTATAGGTGGTTTGAGTCTTTTCTAAAATTCTAGATAATGAGGAATTAGGATTTAAGATATTTATTTGTTCATTTATTATTTGTAGATACTTCAGGAGCGGTGTCGTCTTCTTAGAGTAGAGATAGAGGTGCTCCATCATCAAGTAAGTTATTGTTATTCATTTTCTACCAGTAGTCTTATATAAAAATTAAGCATGGCACTAAATGCTTACTCTGGTGATTTAATTGGTGACAAGGTATAAATTCTTAATTAATATTATTATTAGTGTTGTAATATTATTATTATTTAATAATTATATAATTTATTTGAGGATGTGATGTGGTTGAAACAAGTGGAACGAGAATATCTATAGAACATGCCACCCGATGGGTGATCATCAGGACCAAGTGCGCACTGGTAAGATCAAATGAGTAAAATGATTATGAGTGGTATGACTGGACAACTAGTGATGCGGTGCTCCAGGCACAACCATACAATTATAAGTGACAGACTGGCAGCTAGTGATGGAGTACTCGAGGCGCAGCCATTTGGATAATAGTGATTGATCATAAATTTAGAATTTGGAGTATATGGTTCTACTTTTATCCCTCGCCACTGACTATGTGCTGCATATGATTGATACATATCCACTTGCTTGTATATCCTAGTATAAGATAGATATATATATCGAGTGATTTCCTCACTATAGTTGGTATCTGAATAACGACAACTTACTCAGTGAGATCTGACTCCTTTCAAATTTATTTTTTTCAGGTTGATTAGCAGAATCTTTATTGCTAATAGCAGTCTACCTACCCTTTCTTCTCCCAAGGCAGCAAAGTACTATTTTTGTTGTTTTTATTTGGTTACAAACTTGTAATCTAGATTTTCGCAATAACAATAGAGGTTGGTTGTAAATATTTAATATGGTGCAGACTTATTGAGTTGCGTAATAGTTTATAATTTTAAGCTAATGTTGGGTTTTAGTAAAATTTCATTTTCGTTTGGGATTTAGTTGTTTTCTCTTTAAAAGCTTACATGGAACTTGAGAACCTTGAGTTTTTTAGTTTCATGTGCCGGTCACGTGACTCAGAGTTGGGGCGTGACACTAAGTGTATTCCTTCATACTCCACTTTTTGAATTCTTCGGTGAAGTCTAAACTTCGACATTAAAGGCTTAGTCAAATCCACTTCAATACACATTCTTGTAAACATCCCTCTTGATGCTTCTCTAGTTGCATCATCAATCCAGACATGTCTTCCTAATTTGTCTCCAATTTTCATTAAGAATTGCTTATCGTAATACTCTATAGGCAGACACGGGAATCTTATCCATACTAGTAGCCTCTCCATTTCACTTTGGCATGGATCGAAATTTGAATACCATTGTCTTACCATAAGATAATGATTAGCTACCATCCATGACCCTTCAAACAGTGTATAATCATAGTCTTTCCTGGAGGCAAACTTGACTAAAAAGAAATTATTTTCAATCGTTATTACATCAATTTGTGCTTTTGTTTTCCATAGCTCCTTCACCCTCATTAAAAAATTATATCCAATATTACGCCCAATAGCTTCACAATGAGAGTTCGTTGCCATCTTAATCAGAGCCGAGCCTTTTCCTCCCTTGTAACCTGGATATTTGGACAATCCTTTATCCCGTCCTCATCGTCGACATCAATGTCTTCATCTGACCATTCCTATCGCTGGAAACGGTCTGTCTCCAGTCATGAGTTTCTGCCACCACTAACCAACACGTTCCTGAAGGAATGCTCTTGGATTGTCTCCCCAACCACCACCCCTTCCTCTCTACCACCACCAGTGCAATTCACTGGTGTTTCTACATCCATCGTAGCCATGTTCTCCCCTCCCTCGTATTGAGTAAATAATCTTAGTTATTTATTAGTCTTTTTGTTGTCAATTGTACAGCTGTCATGTGTACAGCTTATTACTTTTCTGTATATATATATATACTTTTGTGAACATTAGAAATGTGTGTGAAGCAGTTATTAACTTTTATAAACTTTTTCTTCTCTCTTATTTCTCTGTTTTATGGTATCAGAGCTCAAATCCTTCGATCATCTAAAAACCTAATTTTTTTTTTGGCTTCACCTTCTGCTTCTTCTCCTACCTCTGCTCACACACTGATGCCGTCTGCAGCTCAAGCTTCGGCTTTTTCCGCTACTTCTCTTCAAGCTTTTCAGGCCAGTTTGCATCCTCTTACTCTTCGTCTTGATCATGGTAATTACTCCTATTGGAGGAATCTAGTTCTCTCTACTACTAGAGCAAATTATCTAGATGGATTTCTTCTCGGTACAATTACTTCACCACCACAATTTGTTCATGGATCTTCGATTTCTAATCCTGATTACATCATTTGGATGCGCTATGATCAATTTCTTTTAAGCTGGCTTTTATCTTCAATCTCTGAGTCCATGTTAGGACACATTAATCGTTGTGCTAAAGCTGCTGATGTGTGGCTTACTCTTGAACATAATTTTCAAACTATGAGTAGAGCTAGGGTTTTACAATTGAGGTCACTGTTACAAAGTACTAAGAAAGGATCTTTTTCTGTTGAAGATTATATTCTTAAGATGCGTAACATTGCAGATAATTTATCTGCTGTTGGTCAACTAATCACTGATGAGGATTTAATTTTGTATATTCTTAGTGGTCTTGGTCCTGAATATGAATCTATTGTTGTCAATTTAACATCTCGTGCTGAAACCCTAAATTTACAAGAAGTACAATTTTCTCTTCAAACGCATAAAATGCGTCTTCAACAACATTAACATTCTCTCTTTGTTGATTTCTCTACAGCTCCAAGTGCTAATACTGCTTATAAAAGAGGCGGTTATTCTAATAGCAACAGTTCTCAATCTTACAGAGGTGGATACACTAATCGTGGTGGTCATTTTTCTAGAGGTGGTCCTTCTAGTCGAGGCATAATTTATCAATTATATGGCAAGGCTGGACATGTTGTGGCCAAATGCTATAGGCATTTTGATGTTAATTTTCATGGTATTAAGTATTTTTCTCCTCAAGCAAATGTTGCTCAGGCTTCCTCGTCTACACAATCTACGTCACTTCCAGCACTTATGCCTACTCCAACATCATCTGATGATTGGTATCTTGATAGTGGCGCAACTAATCATGTCACTGCTGATTTTGGCAATCTCTCACTTCAATATGCTAACTACAAAGGCAAGGATAAGCTTCTAGTAGGTAATGGTTCTAAACTTGCAATCTTACATATTGGCAATGCAGTCTATGCTTCTAATTCTTCTCAACATCCCCTCTTTCTTAATTATATTTTACATATTCCAAATATCACTAAAAAGCTTGTCAGTATTTCTCAATTTACCAAAGATAATAATGTTATAATTGAATTTTATGCTGATAAATGCTTGGTCAAGGACAAGGCTACTCTGAGAGTACTGCTGGAGGGGGTGCTTAAAGATGTCTTGTATCAGTTACATCTTTCCAAGATAAATTATTTTTATACCTCCAAGACATTGTCATCTCTCTATCATACTTTTCCTCAAGTATTTTCTGTGTCTACTACTAATAGTAGTTCATCTTATGATTTTGTTTCTTCTTGTAATTCTGTTGTTCATTCTCTTTCTATTCCTAAGTACTGTTCCTACTATATCTGAGTCCAATGTATCTGGTGCAGCTATTGATTTTATTTCTGCTTGTAATTCTTCTTCTGTTATTAATAAAAATCCTAGTAATGTTGTATTGTGGCATCACAAATTGGGTCATCCCTCATCTTCTATTTTACATTCTGTTTTTAAAAGTATTCAAATACCATTTAAATTGTCTGAT
>CATIWO010604921.1:0-10214 GCA_949673435.1 Macaranga tanarius | reverse complement strand
AATGACAGCTTCGAACACAGCTTGAGTCATGTCGTGTCTCAAGCCATGTCTGCCTCCAACATTAAAATACATAACCCAAACATGTCCAAATGCTCAAATAATGATGTCATAGGCTAAATTCAAGTCACATATTAACAAATACAATAAATCCGAATAATATGATAGATAAAACTTTGAACTAACTATTCTTATTGACAAACTGTAGAAACATTTCACACACATAATTCACAAACACCATTGCAATTTTCACATATAAACAACACATTATAGGCTGTTGTTCTGATTGCTGGAGATGCATAATTTCAAACCTTTCCTCGTTTAGATGGAGTCCAGTTACCATTACCTTTCATGGACTTTCTTGGAGTCGAATTGCCATTACTTTTCATAGACTTTCTTGGTGTTTGCCTCTGCAGGTTATCAGTAGTCTTCTGTTGCTTTGTTCTCCAATATCCTATTTCTCCTTCTACTCCTCTCTTGGTAGAAAGTGACCTCTCAGTCCAATATACCTTCTGCTCTTCTTCCACTCTAGTTTCTCTGATTTCTCGGTGAGCTACTTCGATTTTCGTCAATATCTCCTTTTCACTAGCTTTCAATGCTTCAACCCATGCTTGAGCTGCTGCAACCTTAAGTTGGAGAATACTTAATGATAAATGAGACTATTATACGTTTTCAGAAAACGTCACTTAAGTTGTTGACATTATTAGAGGGTGGTAATTAATTGAATCCATTTATATTGCATAGTATGGTTCTCGGTGTTCTATTGCTGCTTCAAATGCCATTAATTATGAATTACAGATGCTGTGAAAATATTGTCTGTTTTATAGTGAGACAAAATTAATGAGGAGTCCTTAAACTGGTTTCATTACATTTTGTTAAACAAAGGAGTAACACTTTTTTTATACAGGATAAGAAATCACAATTGTTTGATTTAAGGGGCTTTTTTTTTTTTTTTTCACTAATCTAAGTTTTGTTTGTTCTTTGAAAATGAATTTTGAGTCTCTTTTATATATTCATATTAAAAGAATGTCATGATTTCCAATTTAACAATTAAATTATTCCGAACTTATAAACCAAGTAAGAAATAATCTCATTTTTTCTGCATTGCTATTACAAGAACAAATATTATATTCTTCTCCATGCACTGACATTTCATATATATATATATATATATATATACACACGCCACTTCAATAATTTGACAAGAAAAAAAGGTTCAGTAATGCCCATAAATATTTCACAGAAAAGAGAACATTTATGAATCCCATATGTTTCTGTGCATAGCGGCTGGCCGATTCTATCCAATAAATAACACAGTTTACTATTAATCAGTTACTAATGTATGAGATTCCATTTATAAAATTGCTCAACATTTACACAAGGAGAGCACCCTCTCGTCTCATGTAGACCAGTTCTAGCTTAATGATTATAAAAGTTCAGGAAATAAAAATTTGTTGTCATTACTTGTCAAGTAAATGTTAGTTTTTAGGTTTTAGTTCTGTGTGAAAGTAATCCATGCACAGTTGCATGAAATGTTCAACAGATGTATGTATTAGCGAACTATTGGAAGAAAAGTTTGATAGAATTTGGTTAAGTTATTACAATGCCTGAGTTCACTTTATGAATTCTATTTAAGATTTGTATTGCAATGATTTTTACATGACAACTCTCAAGTAAAAGAGTCCAAACAGACAGAATATAGGTTTTAGAGGATCTTCTCCACCAACATAAATAAACAACAAAGGAAAAAGAGAGGCAATTATAGCCAGCATTTACTCTTTTTCACTGAAGGAAGATCAATAATCCGAATGGTAGGAATGTGAGCTATCTTTGGCCAATCCTTTCCTCTTTCGATCTGGCATCGTTTCTTCAAATATGAACTATTTACAATTCTCAATGATTTCAGCGTCATGAGGCTTCGTATTCCTTCTGGTAAGTGCATCAAATTACAGCATTCTTCAATCTCCAAGTGCAAAAGTGACTTGACATGTCCTATCTCCTCTGGCAGATAAGTTAATCTGTTACATTGACTGATGATTAGTGTCTGGAGAGCATCGAGCTGTTGAATGCTCTTAGGCAAAGATTTCAGCTTCGGACAATCATGAAGAAACAGATACTCGAGCCCTCTGAGACATCCGATTTCTTCTGATACAAAGTCGAATTCATCACAGTATTCAATCTCTAACCTACGAAGAGAAGAAACACTGCTAAATCCACTCACTAGTGGGAAGGACGCAAAGGCATTACAACCCCATATACTTAGAGTCTCCAAAGAATTTAATCTCCAGAGGCTTTCTGGCAAGCTTTTGAGTTTTGGACAACGTTCAAGTTTCAGATACCTGAGAGCTGTTGTATCATCCAAGTGACTTGACAAGGACTCTAAATTGAGCAATTTATTGATTTCGAGGTGCTCAAGAAGCTTGTGATTTTTTAGCAATCCACTGGGAAGATGTGTCAGCTCAGGGCAGTCAATGATGAGAAGGGAGGTGACAGAAGTGAACTTATGAACCAACCGAATCAGCATTTCACTTCCAACCCCACCAACTTCTAGTGTTTTGACAGATGGAATAATTGGCAATTCAACCAACTTGGGACAACTTTTCAGAGTTAATTTGTCAAGGCAAGGGAAAATGTTTTTTCCATCCTCAATTCCCCATTTCTCCAACTTTCTCATTGATTTAATAACCAAACTCTTCAATGAACAGAATGAGCTCTCCTCATCTCCATATAGTTCACTGTCTATACATTTCACATCCATTCCATCTAAGCGAAGAACCTTGAGAAACTTCAGCTTACCTAAAGGTGGGAGATGCTCACATCTGCCGCAGCACCCCAATGAGATTTCCACAAGATTTGGTAAAACCAAGTCCATTACCCAGTTTGGAAACTTTGAACCTCCATACTTAGCTATCTTTAGCTTACTCAAATCTGAATCCGGTTGAAGGCCACAAAGAACATCTTCAAATGTCTCGCTTGGGGTGTTGGTACTGTTATCTCCTTTCCAATATAACTTCAGGGATTTAATATTTTTCTTCCCCATCAAATTGGCACTTTTGGCATCTGTTAAATTTTTGACATTATCAAGATCTTTAATAACTAACTCACTCTCAAGGTTCAATCGTTTTAGCTCTTCTATGTGATGGCCATCACCCTTGCCCACAATGAATTTGCTGAGCTTTCGCAGATGAGTCAACTGTCCTATTCCAGCAGGCAAACATCTAAGTGCATAGCATTCTGAGAGGTCTAGATATATGAGATTTTTCATACACTTCATGCCTTTTGGCAAAAACAACAGATTGATACAATATCTGAGGTTCAGAGTCTGCAGCTTTTGGAGGGACGTGATTGATTCCGGAAGAGTTCTAATCTCAGAGCAATAAGACAGATCTAGAAACCTCAAATGCTTCAATTTACTGATTGAACTATGAAATTTATTAGGAAAAGCAAGAGAACCACTCAAGTCCAAGGCTCTTAAATTCCTATGTTCAAATAAGTAAGAGTGAAAGGGCTTTTTATCATTATGATCAGGCACAAGAAGTGAACGCACTGAGTGGATTTTATGGAGGTCCTTGTTCAAAGGAATATCGTCATAAATAGCCAAGTGATGAACCTCCTTAGGAACTTCCAACAACGTTTTTCCGGGCTGAATTGAACACAACTCATATTTCATAATAGACTGTGCAAGGTCATGCACAAGATCATGCATTTTACACGTTATATCACCCCAGTAATCCACCTTCAGATCGTCAAAAAATGACCTCCAAGCTAGCTCTTTGAAGATTTCTTCACCCGCATCGTGTAAGTTTGTTTGTCCTCTACATGAAACAAAGCCATTTGCCATCCATAGCCCTATCAGTTGGTTCTTCTTCATTTCATAATCTTTTGGAAACACAGAGCAAAAGCAAAAACATTGCTTCAACTGTGGTGATAGATAATCATAACTTAACTTCAAAGCAGGCAAAATTGTCTTCCCATCATCTGGTAGATGCCAAATGTCACTTTCTTTTATAGAAATCCAATCACTCTCTGTTCTTTTGAATCGCATCAAACTTCCTAATGCCTTCACAGCTAAGGGCAAACCCCCGCATTTCTTAACTATGTCTTGTCCTATAGCTTCCAAGTGTGCATGCTCCTCCCTCTTTTCTGTCCTAAATGCATACTGCTTAAACAAAGACCAGGAATCCTCATCTGACAGTCTAACCATGTAGCGAACAGGCACTGTGGCCATCAATAGAGCAACTTTCTCCATACGGGTAGTTGTTATTACAGTGCTTCCTCCAGCCCCACACCTTAGTGCATTGCATAGTTCATTCCACTTATCATGGTATTCATTCCATACATCATCTAATACAAGCAGAAACTTCTTCCCATTCAGCTTTTCTCGAAGGCGTTGTTGGAGGGGATCCAACTCTTTCATCGCACAAGGACCACCTTCAATGGACTCTAAAATCGCTCTCGTGAGCCTCCTCGTATCAAAATTATCAGATACACAGACCCAGATCCTCAAATCAAAATGCATCTCCACCCTCTTTTCATTGTAAACCAATTGAGAAAGAGTTGTCTTTCCAAGCCCCCCCATACCACAAATAGCACAAACAGAAAGACCAGCTGATGAGTTACTAAGCACCATATCAATTAGCTCTTCTTTTTCCTTGTCTCTACCATAGATTTCTGACTCATTCACAAGTGAGCTAGTTTGCCTCCAACCATAGCTATCTGCTTCCACATCCCTCACTCCCTCTATCAAATGGAACTGATTTTTCTCTCTAGCAATAGCATCTAATCTTTCCCTAACATTCTTTAATTTATGAGCCATCTTTGCATGAAATATAAGCGGGTTATTCTCAAAAGAAAAGAAAGATCTTACTTGGTCTTTGAGATGATTTCTTTGCTGCCTCTTCCTTTGAGCTTCAATTGAAAACTCATCAAGTACATCATCAGCATCATAAGCCACATTTTTTAGCTTTCTGAGCCAATTCTTGATAGCCTCACCCTTCCACTGCTTCTTCTCTGCATCATGTAGCACAGCTTGGATGGTGCTTAATGTGCTTTCAATATTCTCCACCTCGCTTTTCAAGTTTCCAAGAATTGCAGACTCCCGAAGAGCAAGATTGTTCAAGTTACCCAATATTGAACTTACAAGTGCAGAAACAAAAGCATCAGCCATTGTTTTTTTTTTCTTTTTCAAGAATTGTTGATCTGAAAAAGAACTAAGAACAGAGAATTGAAAGTTGGAATAAAGGAAAATAGCAATGAATGTGAGTTCGGGGTCGATTTGTTTTGTTGATCATTCAGTCTCAACACAAGTTGACTTGGATACACAAGTTGAAGTGCCTTCTCAAACAGGAGATTGACTTTGCGCCGCCAAAATGGACTGTGCATCGCACGTGGCCGATTCTATCCGGTTCTGGTTCATACTGCAGTTTGGTCCTTAAAATCAAACTGAACTGCCTCGATTATCATGTAGACCGGTTCCAGGGTATGATTATAGGAGAATTCTACCTACTCCGGATGGACAACACCTAACTATTATATTTGTAATTATATATATGCGTGGCCCTTTTATTGGTTAAAGTACAAAACACTCAGAGTATGCCTCACAAATCCAACATTATTTTGAGGTGGCGGCCTCTATATGACCTTTATAGTTTTAAATGTTTAGCAAGACTTCCATGATCATCTAACCAGATGTACTCCCTGGTTGTTGTTATGATCATGATAACCTAACCAGATGTACTCCCTGGTTGTTGTTCTTCACAGAACTTGGGAGCAAAAAGAAATAAGTGATGTATTAATATAAATGAGAACATAATATATTAACATCACCAATTCACAATCACTAGGATTCTAGTTCAATGAGCAAAAGCTGCAGTTTCTATACATGAATGCCTCATTCAATTTAAGGGTCTTATTTGGGTGATCAAAAGTAAAACCAAATGAAACTTGGAAGACAGGCATCAATTACAGAAACGTCATTTGAACTGTTAGCTTGCACTTTATCATCTCAATTACAATGTTGAGGAGATTATGATTAGGCACATATAGGCAGAAGAACATGTTCAAGCATTCTATGAATTCTTGCCACTAAAAAACTTGGCTAAATTTGGCATCATTTTTTTCTTCTTCCTGATTGTAAAAGAAGTTGATCCAGGAGTTGTTCTGATTGCAGGAGATGCAGAATTTCGAACCTTTCCTCGTTTAGATGGAGTCCAGTTACCATTGCCTTTCATGGACTTTCTTGGAGTTGAATTGCCATTACTTTTCATAGTCTTTCTTGGTGTTTGCCTCTGCAGGTTATCAGTATTCTTCTGTTGCTTTGTTCTCCAATTTCCCATTTCTCCTTCTACTGTTCTCTTTGCGGAAAGCGACCTCTCAGTCCTATATACCTGCTGCTCTTCTTCCACTCTAGTCTCTCTGATTTCTCGGTGAGCTACTTCGATTTTCATCAATATCTCCTTTTCACTGGCTTTCAGTGCTTCAACCCATGCTTGAGCTGCTGCAACCTTTTTGTCTGCAATTTCTTCAGCCCTGACCGCTCTTCCTGTTAAATACTCATACTCAAACTTCGAAATGGTAATTGAGGAAGTCTGTTCCGAAGCAGAAGCTCTTGCTCTCATGGCATTCTCAATAAGATTTTGCAGCTTGTCAAGAGATGAAGCTTCTGCTGCTTTGGCTGTTTCAAGTTCTTGCATTGCAGCCTGCAATCCTTCTTCAGTTGAATCTATATCATTCTCAGTTCTCTGGACTTCTGCCTTGATGTTAGCAGTTTCTGCAGTAATAAGCTCCTTCTCTTTCTTTGCCACCTCTGCTTCTGTTTTTAGCTGCTCAAGAGTTGCAGTCAGATTGGATACAATTGATTTAGCCTTATCCTCAGCTGCAGTTGCAGTTTCCAGCTTAGATTTTGCACGAAGAAGCTTCGACTTCAAGTTTTGAACTGTTGCATCAGCCTTCTGTTCTTTTAACTTCATCTGAGTTGTTTCTTCTGTAACATGCTTGAGCTCATTCCTAATGATATCCATTGAGGCCATGAACTGAAAACCTTCTTCTTTAACAGAAGCGAGTTCTTTCTTCGCTGCTTCTAGCTCTTCTGTGATTGAAATCAACTGAGGCGAACTCTCTGATTTATCATTCATTCGAAAACTGCCTCCTGAGTGCTTCAGGCTATCATTTCTTAGCACCTTCTTTTCAATTTCTTTAACAACTTTTAGTTCATTTTGCAAAATATTCACATCTGTTAATGTAACATCCAATTTAGACTCAAGCTCTTTGGACTGATTAATCTCTTCATTAGCATCCTTAATTTTCTGTTTAGTCTTCTCCATTTCTACTGAAAATTCACTTGCTTCCTTCTCTCTTTGAGCCTGAATTTCTCCAATCTCTTTCAGCGCCTCAATTCGCGCTAACTCAACAAGCACTTGCTCTTCATTTACCTCCTCAATCTCCTTCCTGAGTGCATCCACAGAGCTCATATTAGACATCAATTTAGAACTTGAATCTTCAATTTCCTTCTCGGCCCGCGATTTCACTTGCACGACAGAAGCCATATCAAGCTTAAGTTTACTCAATTCTTGTTTCACAAGCTCTAATTGTCTCATCATTTCACCATATCTATGATGACTATCAGAACTCTTAAAATCCAAACTTTTATCTTCACTCTTACTTGACTTCTTCTTTAGTGTTTCGACATCTTTTATCCTCGCTTTCGCATTCGAATTCGACTCCTTAATCAGTAAAGCAAGCTCCTTCACAGTCTTTCTAGATTTTGAAAGCTCAGATTCTGCTTGAGTTTTTACTGACTCAGCAACCTTTCTACTCTCTTTATACCTAGCCATGTCTCTCTTTGCCATGTGCAACTCTTTAGTTCTTGAAGTAGACTTCTAGAAAATGAATTCAAGAAACAAAAATTTTACCAAAAACTGAACAAAAGAAAATGGGGAATCATGCAGTTCTTGATAATAATTAAATTATGTATACCTCAGGCAAATTCATCTGTGATTTCTTGAGTGAAGAACTGCCTTCAAGAATTCTTTCTCCGTACATATTAATGGCTGCTTTAACAGTCCCAATTCTTCTCCTATCTTCAAAGGCTCTCCTATCCATTGGTCACCAAATTCTGTTAAAAAAAATGAAAATTTGAGCAAAAATCTGAAAAACAGAATCTGGGTATTTCAAGAAAATGCATATACCTGAAGATGCTGCATGTATGTATTTTTATGGAGGTGCATAGTCTATTTTATATGAGATGAGTGTTTAGAAAGACATCTGTGAGCTGGGGAAAGCTATTCACAAGAAAATGGAATAAAAAGATAAAACGGCAAAGGGAGATGGGTAAAAGAGTGAAGGAGATTCTGATGGTTGGCTAATATTGGATGAATCGCTGCCTCCTGTTGTACTCTTTAGTATTTGCCTCCACAATCTGACGATCACATTTTTTTTATTTCCAAAAATATAGTGGACACTTTTTTTTTTTTTCGTGAATTTCCAAGGAGATCCTGCTAAACAAATACTTTTTATTAGATTTTCTTTTTCAATGTTAATAAAAAATCAAATAATTTTAATATTAATTAATTGTATAATAAATATATAGAAAAATCAACTGAAAATTAGTTTATAAATTTCAATTTAATTTGGATATGGATGGATTGCATAATTAAGACAATTTTTTTGAGAAAAAAAATACATATTTCATTCATTGAATATTAAAAGTACATTGTGATGAATAAATAATAAAAATAATGGTATAATTAAGAAGTCTGAAATTATAAATTTTTATTATTATTATTTTTCAATTGGGTTGACAGACCTCTTCCAATTTGTATGTTCCACTCAATGATTTTTTTTAATTGTAAATCGACACTCTAGTCTTTAAATGAGTTTGATTGGAAAAATACTAACAAAAATTTCACAATAAGGAGACATCCAAATTCGATAAATGAAAATTATAAAAGTCCCATTAAGGATGAGAACTCTATAAAGAAAAATTCAACAATTTCAATTAAAAAAATAAATAAATCAGAGATCTGTATTTATAAAATAAAATAAAATAAATAGAAATAGAAAAACTACCGCCGATCGAAAAAATGATAAATAGTGGGCTAAATGAAAAATTTAAGGAAAAACGAAGAACTAAAATAAAATGTCATAATTAAAACAATGATCCTCTTTTAAATTTGATAAAAATTAATTTTATAAATCAACAATAACAAATTTTAAATTTTAAATTTTATATTACTTTAAAAAGAAGTAACTATTAGATTATTTCATTATTAATATGAATTTTTTTTTATTATAAGAATCGATAATTAGCTACATGTAAAATTCATTATATATTGATAAGTATACAAAATTCAAAAAAAAAAAAAACTGATGGATGATGAACCATATTTATGTGAATGAAGTTTTATTTATTATTATAAAATTCATCATATATAAATATAAATGTATGATAATCTAATCAAAGCCAAAAAAAAAAACAATTAGGCTATATACACTTCCTACTCATGCAAAAATATTCTTTCACACAATTTTTATGTTTATTATTATCTTGAGAAGAATTTTTTCATTTATTTATTACTAAATTTTGCATTTAAGAGAGTGCAGTGAATTTTTTTTATTATTTTTGAAATGCAGTGCCATAAAAATATTTGGGATTGAATAAATTGATAGGTTATGGATCATGAGGCACTATAAATTTTTTGTCAAAATAATGATAACTTGTATAGAAAATAGGTTTAATTTGAAACATATGATAGTAACATTCAGTATCCTGCCAATAAAGGAAAAGAATCAAATATTAGATTTTACTTGGCCAAAAAAAAAAATAAAGGAAAAGAATATGTGCGTAGGACAAAATGTAGAGACAAACAAAACATTAGTGTCACAAGGAAGAAGAAGATGACATTTTCCCAGGTTTCCATTGCATGTTTCCAAGCCAACTCTTTCACATATATCAAAGGCAATTAACCTTCCACGTATTTGTATGCTATTCCACACCAAAGCTGTCTGTTTTATAGGACATTTGTGGTCTTTTTAATTTCTAATCTTCAATTGTTAAATTACCAACAATTAGAATAAACTTTTTCTTGCTATCCCACGAGTTAAAATTTGAAAGTTCTAAACATCAGTAGGAAATTTATTGTTTGGATGAATTACGTTTGGTAAAATTATTTATAGTAGATCATGTTTATACGTTTAACAACTATTATAAATATTGATTT
>CATIWO010604842.1:0-14168 GCA_949673435.1 Macaranga tanarius | reverse complement strand
TGAGGTAGCACGTGGCAAAGCAATTTTTATAGCTGACGTGGCAAATATATTGGAAACCCACCGACCCTCTTCAATAGAAACTGAAATGCTGACGTCATCAGAGCTACAGCCAGTGTCTTTGGTCCGGTTCTCCTGTCCTGTCTTACTTTTCATGCAATTAACCTTAACAACTGTGTTTAGTAATAATTAATTTAACTCAAAACGGTGCGTTTTAGTGAGTCTCCTCCAGCCTCCACTAGGTTTTGATGAGAGCTCACAGTGTGTGTGATTTCGACCCAAAAAAAAAAACAGAGAGAAGAGAGTGTGATCAATAACTAGTTCATCTATCTCCACCATGACTGGTAATGAATGCTTGTTGTATTTTTCAGTTTCATGTTCTTGATTAAGTGTTTTCTTGATTTTTGTTTCTGGGTGTGTGTGTTTTTTTAATATCAATTCAAGTATGGTGAAGTGTCAAGCAGAGAGACCCACAAGCTGCAATTGATTTTTTTTTTTTTTTTGCTTTTTGCTTATTTGATGATCAATGGAAGTTTTAGGGAATTGGGTTTAATGGTAATGAGTTGAGTGTCTAAGTATTTAGCGGAATTAGTGTTAATTAAGTGTGATGGCCTTTATTTGATTGAACTAGAAAAAAAAAGCTTGTAACTTTTTGAGGAAACAAAGAAAAAGTCTACAACTTTTGTAGTCAAGAAGCATTTTTACATATGGCATATGGGTGTTACATATTCATCTGCGTTAAATTATGTGGGCAGACTATGGACAGGAGCAGGAGATGGAAATTGAGGCATTGGAAGCAATACTTATGGATGAGTTCAAAGGTATTGACTAATGCTGCTAATGAATATTTTATGTGGTTGATTACCTGTTTATGTTTAGTCCTTACTCACAATTGATAATCTTGTGTTCTAGAAATTCATCCCAGTGAGAGTGGGTTAAATACTTCCAACCGATGCTTTCAGATAACAATTTCTCCGCAGGTAAATGTACTGTCCTTATGTAAATGTAAGTTTTCATCCTATACGTGTATTATAGACACACACACACACACTTTTTACAACACCAGTTATAGTTCAGCGGATTTGGGGTCAATTGCTGAGTCTTACTCATGTTTTTACTACTATTTTAATGCACATTAAGCTACAGATATCAAGCATTTGGCTTGCCGCTCCATGGACTTGAAGTTATATGTTTTAGTATGGCTTTTTTACATTGAAGAAGGATACGACAAAATCTGAGGGCAGGACTGAATTAATATAAATTACTTGAATATGCTTTTTCTTCCTATTGTTGTACCCGAAAAGTAGATCCTGTGGGTACAAATTGTAGGAGTGTCAGCATTAGCAAGGATCACTTCACTGCATCCTAAGTGCATCCAAATTGGATTATAATTTAGGCACACAAATTCCTCATATATTGTGCTTTTGCAAAAAAATTTCATCCTCTATGTACTTACCCTCAGCTTTTTGTATTTCATCAGGATGATGATGCAGATGATTCAACAAACATTCCAGGTTATTATCTTTAATTTACGCTATGATTTGGAGAATTTTTAATAGAACATTTCAGCAAGTCAATTTTTGGTCTTAGAATTGTTTATGCTGTATTCCTTTCACCTGCCAATTCTGTGTTTTCTAGATTCACTTATTCATCATGCTAGTCCTCAAACTTTTTTTTGCAGTTCAGCTAGCTCTTATGTTCTCTCATACAGAGAAGTATCCAGATGAACCACCACTGCTAAATGTGAAAAGGTTAGCGTGTCTCTCGTGTCAGGGTGCTGTTTGACGAGTTTGTTTACTAGAATTTTATTTTTCTTTCTGTGGGAACTGAACTTTTACCTCAGCTTTCTCCTCTTGAATGTGTCAAGTGCTTCTAGAACCATACAAGTATATGTACAGCATTTTTTACACTGACTTCCTTCTTCTTATGAATCCCAATTGGAACTGACAAGAAAAGGAGAGATCATTTTAGGCATGAATGCCTAAAACTTATATTAATTAGCATTATCCAAGCTCTGAGATAATAATTGGAAAATGTAGCTATTTGTATGTGAACACTCCTGAATTAATTTTTGAAATCTAGTGAATATTTCTAATAATTGTCAAAGGGTTTGAACTCCAAGAGAATGAACTTAAGATAAATGCCAAAGTACTGAAGGAAATTGCTGAAATGTTCAAACGGTCTTGGAGTATATGGGGCAAAAACTATCCGTGGTTAGTATTACTGATATACTAATGTCAAATAATAGCTGTATGAACTATTTATTGAGTGTTATGTAGGCAAATCATGTATTGAAGGTTTGCTACATCTGAATTTCTTCTTTTTTCTCCCTCAACTTTGCAGCATACGAGGTATACAAACAGGTGATCTTAGAGCTTTGAAAGAAAAGCTTGAACAAGAGGTAACTGGGCACTCTTTCCTTTTTTCCATTTATCCTTCTTAAGAGTATTTGAAGTTCTAGTACGTAAGTTTAGCACTCTTACAATTTAGTGTACTTAGAAATGTTTAGGAAACTTGGTATACTCTATCCATTCCATCCTTCCTTTTGCAGAACAATGTCCATTAAAAACCCTTGAAAGCAGCTTTAATTTTCAAGGCTGGGTCAAATTTACTTTTAATATTCTGGGATTCGCAAAATGTTCTGCAGAGTAGCCTTTTTAAATTTGCTGTGTAAGGGAATTTTTAATTGGTGAAACAGATTATTGTGCGCTAACATTAACTTATTTTATTTGGTTAAGCTGCGTTCATGGAATTGGATGTACAGCTCTAGAAGTTGTGAGCTGTTGTCTGGTGACACAGATTGTTTTACTAAATAGTGATGTTTCACAGGCATCTGAAAATCTTGGTATGGCTATGGTCTACACACTGGTTACATCAGCTAAAGAGTGGCTGTCTGAAAAATATGGTCAAGATGCTAGCAATGAGAACATTGAAGATGATGAGGCAGCAAAAGATGAGGTGTGAATGTCTTCTGATTTTTGATTTCCACCAGTTTGGCAGTTAAATGCTAGCTAGAATCAAGTCTAAACATGCTTTATTTTTCAAGAATTTCTTAGCAAAATGCACTTATAAGTTAAGTTGTTAGCTTACTTCTTGTTTACAATTATTCAAGGGGCTGCTTACGTTTTTTTCAACAGATAATTGTACCGCATGGAGAACCTGTTACCGTTGATACATTTCAGGCATGGAGAGAGAGATTTGAAGCAGAATTGGCTCTTGAGCGAGCCAAGTAAGTTCTGTTATTTTAATGTTATTTTAGCACTCAGGATTTGTTTCTGGAATCTGGATTTTCAGGCAACATTGGCTTTTGGTGACATATGGAAGTTAACCACTGCTAACTATTATTACTACTGCTTATAAGTGGTTGTGATGGTTTTTCCTTCTGTGTACTGCTTATAAGTGGCTGTGATGGTTTTTCCTTCTGTGTTTATGTAGTTACATTACAATATGCTATTGACCTTATATTCTGTGGTGTTTTTGAACTTCGAAATGCAATCATTTTATAAATTGTTTAGTAGGGAGGTGTTACTTCAAAGAAAATTGGAATTGCATCTTAGGTTTTTAGGAGGAAACCCTCCAGACAGTGTGTGGTTCATGAGTGTGAGATGTATGAATTCATGCTAAGAAAAACAAGTTTTATCTGTATTATAGGCTTGGCATCCATAAAGTATCACCTTAATCACATGGTTTACTGAAAGATTAACCATCCAAGGAGCAAAGAAACAGGAAAAAATGGTAATAGTGCATTGGAATTTGCTATAGAATGAATTGGAGGGCCTTGATGAGATTTGTTTTGTATTTGCTTCAATGATTTATATAGTTCTTAATATCCATGAATTCTTTGTGCGACACTGAAAGATGAAAGAAATCAGACATGATTAATCAATTGTTAATTGCTCCATGAAAAATGACTGGGTCAATTTTTTAGGTTGATGCCCGAGTCTGCTCTTACGGCTCCCAAGGATAAGAAGCTTACAGGCAGACAGTGGTTTGAAAGTGGAAGAGCGGTATGTTTTTACTTCTGTTTGTTCCTACTATGAAATGGATGCATGAAAGTTTAGATATGCATAACTTTCATTTAATCGTATTCTAGAAATAGATGCATAACATACTGCCTCCAAAATTAACTATTGGTTGCTATTAATTTCCAGTATTTTATGGCTGTGCAGTAATTAGGTTGGCACTCTTGCCTATAACTAATAGAGCCTTAAGACATTTTCAGTTTTCATGATTTGAGAATGTAGGTGACAAATATAATCCTGTTATATGTGATTCAGACGTTAAAATGGAAAATAACTGCTCTAACTGCAGTAATGTTTTAAATTCTTTGGCTGAGCTAGTAGGTCATTCACCTTCTAAGTTTACAAAAGCTTCTGTGAATCTTGACTTAGTGTATAGGATGATTCATGATCGTCTCAACCCTGGAATATCCAAATAATTTCGAAGTCTGTAAGACCTAATTACTTTGTAAACTACTCCATTATTTTCGAATGAATTGAATCCTTTAATTCCTTATGCAAGTGCAATTGATATCAGTGGTGAAGTTGGACTTCAGTTATCAATGCATGCAGTCAGAAGTCCCTGTTTATATGAAGGTTGAAAATATGGATTATGTAATTTTCATTTGAATCTAGATAGCATAATTTTGGATAACCCGTGTCAATTTTTGTTTCTTGGCGAATAAATTTTAGTCATAATTTTGAATAACCATGTCAATCTTTGTTTCTTGGTGATAAAATTTAGTTGACATGAACAAATGAAAGATTTTCTTCTGCAGAAAGGTGCAGCTGCAGTTAACGAAGAATCTGACGAGGAAGATGAGGAGGAAATTGATTTTGATGACGATGATTTTGAAGGTAATTCTTATGGTCATAATATGTTGCAGTGAACATTATCCCCTTGATTGTGTAAACATGATTATGATTCTGAATCTATATCATATGCGTATCTGATCAAAGAATGATGTTCTCTTTGATGTAAATGGCAGATGATGAAGAAGATATGCTTGAGCACTATCTGGCTGAGAAATCTGACTCTTCTTCTCATTCTTCAAGGAGGGCCAATTGAATGGAAATGTATGGCGTGGAGATTATCTGAAGATCTACAGGCTTTTGTCAGCACTTTGCTTCACATGTATTTTTCTTGCCTTAATTAGTTCTTGAGCGAGAGGAGGAAATGTAGATTAGTGATTGCATTTTCTTTTATTTTAAGATAGTGTAATTGATACTTGGTTCTCGTCACAGAAAAAAGTAAAGGGTTCAGAACCACAATTGGAGAACTTCCACTTGTTGCTTCAAGATACAAAAGCTTCACTTTACCTTAAAAGGGTTTTGCTTTTGCGCACAGGCAATTAAAAGAAGAGTCATTGTATTAACAGGAAGCTTATGACTGGTGTTTTTTGATGCCAAATTAGATAGAATGATCAGGTATATAAGATTGGACTTAAATAAGGAGAAAAATGTCACAACACCACACATGTAGCTTTCAAAATGGCTAATAAAATCGACCGTTAATTAAAAAAAAAATGTTGTTGGGATGAAAAAAAGGTAAAGGAACAAAGCATCTTCGTTCCTCAAATGACAATCACAACAAACAATAATTTTATTCATGATTGTAACATCCCAATATTTCACAAGAATGCATCAGGCATTTAGAGAACTAGCTCTCAAGTGCCAAGAATAAGCACTCCCTTCCGGAGGCTCTTCCTACGCTACAGCCATAACTACCCCTTTTTTACACCAAATCTGCTCCAATAAATTCCGGACCACCATTTTATAGCTGGTTAATATTACATGTATGTTGCTGAGACATCTGGAAAATCTGCAGTTTTGTTTTCCTTCTCGCCTCATCTTAGCAGATTGATATTAACAATCAAAATCACATTGTGAATAGTGATATCCAGAATCTGCCAGGGTATGTTCTTTGAGATCTTCACTGAACCAGCAGAGCACAGAAACAATAATATATCATCCTCAACTGCTATACACATCCTTGATCAGCCATAGCTTGAGCAATAGCCAGAAATGCAGATATCACAGCTCCATGCACCAAGGCTCTGTCAAACAAGAAAAGGACAAGGACCAGAATTTTCAAGCTATTATTCACCAGAAAAGGACTAGAATAAGAAAGTACAGTTTGCTCACAAAATTGTGGCATTATCAGGAATAAAATTCTTCGTGACCAAGAGCTTATTAATTGAAAAAAAGTTATGTTGGATTTCATCCAATCCTTAACTGCATCTGTCCGTTTCATAAAAAAATGGAAATATGAATAATTAATCGAATGCAATTTCAAATGGTCTTATTCAAATAACTTCTATAAACTGATGCCCTCACTTCCACACCATCCGGAGAAGGAAAAAAGGCAACTTAAATCAGAGTCAACATTGGCAATTCTTTTACAAAATAAAGCCAAGAGTAACACAAAACTTACTCAGGACTCTCTTTTTGGTAACCAAAATCATTTGCTGCCTTCAGGGCTCTTTGGTATATCTGTTTCATTGCTTCCTGCCAGTCAAAGTTAAAAACTGTATAAAGGCCTATAGAATATAGCCATAAAATTATAAGTAGATCCAAATGTACGAATTTTGTGAATCTGACAAGGACAGGGACGGTGAACTAATGAACTGCCAGAACAAAAATAAAACCAGTATAGCTGAAGATCAAACATAACAAATCCATGTCATCTTGCAGTGATAATGGGGAAACTTCCACTGAGACAATTTGGGCTACTTAAAAAAAATTATAATTTCTATCTAACAAAATCCAGCATATTTAGCAATTTCAAACTGGTTCAGTCTCATTTCCCAAAGCAGTATGCCAGCATCTAAGGATGTGAAGGTTCTTGCAAGCAAAAAATCAGTTGAGTTTCCAACATTATCCAAATAGAGCTCCCAGTCTGAAAATACTCGTATCAAAAAAGAATAAAGAAAAAAAGGCAGCCTCACCTGCAACTTAGATTCAAAGTCCTCAGGTGACCAGTGCACTAAATTGCATTCATGGTTTAATTCAAGCTCTCCAGCAACAACCTACCACCAAGTAGAAATTTTCAGAGCATGCAAAAAAGGCTTATCATGCACAAGTCGAAGATAATTATTATACCCCTCCAGCACCAGCTGCCATTGCAGGAGCAATAAGAACATTTGCTTTTCTCAAGACATCAACAGCTTCAGGTGTACAGGGCATGTTTGATCCTAGGATACAAAAATAATTTAAAGTCACATCAACTGAAAGGAAATTTTAAGACAGAGAAAATAACAAAGCCACTTAGGATCATGATTGGAACTAATACTACCTTCTACTAATATATGACAACCTGAATTCACCAGATTAATGGCATCAGATTGGTCGATTTCATTTTGGGAAGCACAAGGAAAAGCAATGTCACACCTTTCATTCCAAGGTTTTGCTTCATCATAGTACTTGGACCGTGCATAAGTCTTTGAGTAGTCTCTGAAGATGCCACATGTAACAATAACGCCCTAGAAGTTTTAAAGAGAGCAACCTGATGAAAAGATTAATGATGACAAAATAAAACACACCTCAAACTTCTCTGTTGGGCTTTGATATCTCGCAAAAATGATATTTTCAAGTAATCAAATCCTTCATCATCCACCAAGTATCCCTTAGAATCTGTGAAATATTTTTCAGGTGAAGGCATGCATTACAAAGAGCTCATGTGACAGTGCTTAAACCTAAACCAGATCATAACTATCTAATTCATAAATTTCAAAACTACTGAAAAATCTGAAGGATCAACAACACAAAAACATAAAGAGAAGCAGAAAAGTTTAAAGTTTCCTGTCGTCGAGATACTAGATAAAAGACCCATGGAACCTTAAAGAATAAAAACTAGTTGCTCTTTTAAAATGTCGGAAAAGAAAAATTATAAGAGAGGCTGTAAAAATAAAAGAGCGTCACATCTCATATCAGCTAAAATTAAAAAAAATGCATATCATACTTATTCCCTAAACATAAAATGTAAAACTAACCAAGCACAAGGACAGGATGAATACAAACAGTAACTTTTGTTTATACTTTGTCAAAATACTACTATGCATGTTTCCCTGGTTGCTAATCTTGACTCTTCATCAAAAATAAGTTTCACACAGCTGTTCTTTCAACACTAATCACCAAGTGCCAGGTGACAAAGTGAAGTCATGGTGACAACAAAGCAGATATGCATGTCTTCAATTCCTTTTTTCCATAAATAAAGGAGTTTATTGATTGAAAATAATCTTTCAAAGTCATACCATGGAAACAAAGCAATACAAGTAGATTACAACAATAAGTCCCTCCTTCCCGAACACAGATACAACAAAAAACAGATGTTCTCCAAGGACCAAAAAATACCTGATACAGTAATTGGAACAGCACCATAAGCAATGAGCTTCTCCAGAACATGCATTGCAACCTTTCCACAACCACTCACAACACATCTAGACAGGAAATTACAAGAAAATATACTTAAATTATTGAATATGCACAACCAGCAGAAACTAAATTTTAGCATTTGAATGTTGCTCCTTAATCATTATACAGGGTACTCTTATATTTGCAAGAATCATAAGTTAACAATGTTCCAAATCTCGAACACAAGGCATCAAATCAAAGTAGCAAAACAGTGACTGCAAGCAAGCAGCAATTTATATTGAATCAAAGGGCTAAAAACTACTATATTGCACCATAGGTTCTTATGCAATTTCAATAAGCATTTAGAGTCAAGTAAGAGACCTTAATCCTTTGAGTTCTTTGTTCATGTCTGCCAGAATAAGCTGAGCAAAGAAAACCTGTGGATGCAAGAGGAATTAATTAGATCCCAAGAAACTTAAAATCTGAACTGTGGGAAAGTTACTGGAACCCCTACAGCGGGATTAAAAATTTCTACACATTAAGTAACATTGTTAGCGCACAATCACTTCAAACAGTATACCTAAGAATTTAGAGGATGAGAATGTTATTACCAGTCCATAGCCAGTAGCTTCAGTTCGAAGGCTAGATCCAGACCAAAATATCCTTGGCCCTGTAAAACTTCCCTGCATATGTAAGGCACGCATATGAAGAAATATAAGCAAGTCATTTTGACATTTTTGTCCAAGGTATGTAAATTCATGGATGCAATTAATTGAAAAACACAAGGCAACAAAGATAACTTAAAATGTAAAATAAAAATTAAGCTATATGTGTACGAGAACTGTGCCCAAGGAAAAAAGATGCAAGCCCCATGTACACGTGCACAGAAAACAGAAAAGTACAAAAAAACAAAATAAAACTCAAAGGAACAAAGACTCTAGGAAAGTTTTGATACTAAGAATCAACACCCTTGACTTCAAGAATAAAATGCTCACTGTCCTTAAAAGTACCCTCATTTCTTTCCATCTCCACAGCTACTCTACACTTAAAAACTAGGGAAAGAAAGAGGAAGAAAAAACAACCACACAAGTTAAAGTCCTTTATCTTTAAAACATGGTTATGAACATTCAAATTGAAAGCAGTGTCCATAGAAGCACAAGAACCTGAAAGTGACCAGCAAGACGTCTGTACTGCCCAAAGAGATATCCCATTTCTCGAGTACCAACACCCATCTCCTCCGATGGAAGGTCCTGAAATATATATACCATAAAATCAAACTAGCAGAACAGACTACAGAGAGTTAGCAATTAGAGATTGGACAGATTAGAGCAACAGAAAGTTCTTCCACTCACCTTGTCAGGACCAAGATATCTATATATCTCATTCATGAAACTTTGACAAAAGCGCATGATCTGCCAGTGAAGGTTTCACCAAAATGTAAGATACTTTCTGGGAATTGCAAATTGTAAAGCATCATAGTTAGCAATATCATTACCTCATTATCGCTTTTTCCTTTTGGATCAAAATCACTTCCACCTGCAGCTCCTCCTAATTTGTATGGTGATAAGGCATTCTTTAATGTCTAAACAAAGTGGGAAGCACAACAGAATATGTCAATTGCTAAAACTAAGCTTCTCTCATGTATGAAATTTAGGAATATTCATTGTTTTCCTATAATTACAAATTTACAATAAGTGTTTTCTGCTTGATTATCTTAAATAAATTTTTCATTTTATGTATTATATCTGTTTCTTATCACTAATTTAGGAGCTTCCAGTTCTAATAACTACAAAACACAAACACCCATGATCCACATATGCAAATCATCCGAGAAGGAAGACATGGGAAAACCACTGATTAAAATTCAAAATGAATTTGAGACACATGACTCTATGACATGGTCCATAAAACATCAGAAAAAAACAAAGAGTACCTGTTCAAAACCAAGAAACTTCGCAATACTTAAGTTCATGGAAGGATGAAAACGAATGCCACCCCTACATGGACCCAATGCCTGGTTAAAATGTACTCGAAACCCTCGATTTACATGTGTCTCACCCCTGTCGTCCACCCAAGGAACTCGAAAAAGAAGCATGCGCTCAGGTTCTAACAAGCGCTCCATTATGTTGACATAACTGAAATATAGTTGAGCCTCTTAAAGATAAATACAAACTTGATTGAAGTTTTTTTTAAATAAGAAAAAGAAAAGTAAGGAGGGGGATTGAAATTTGAAGAAAAAAAATAATAAATTTTCTATTTGGTAAACTCACTGAGTATTTTTTGCAATTACTCTTTCTAAACCATGAACAGCTTCTTGCAACGATTGTATAAACTCAGCCTCATGTGGATCCCTTTTAAGTGCAGCTTCAACAATTGATCCAGCCGTTTTTGACATAAGAGCTTCATTGTAAGGGTTAAAGGCATTGTCATAATACAGCCGTATGGAGAAAACCATGAATAGAAATTAGGGGAAAGAATTTTCCACTATTATCATATAAAATGCATCATGCAGATTGTTAAAACAAATTAACACCGCACTAGAATCTCTACTTGAACCACCTATCTATAGAAAGAGCATACAACCTTTTACATAAATGGGCTTATCAACAATGATCTTGTCCTTGGAGGCTATCTGAAGACGAAGAGCTTCTTTGTGAAGCAAACTGTTATTATGTTCTTCCAATGCACTCATCTGCATGTTCCTACTGCCTTCATTCCCATATGGATTCCGTCTATGCTTCCTACCATATTCTCTACAAACAGAGCAGAATATTCTAGCAGTTCCATCCTTCACATCCACATAGGCCCACTTGTATGTATCAGCCCATTCTTCTCTCCATCGTTTTACCACCTTCTTCTTCCTTTTCACTGGCTGTGACTTTGACATATCTTGTTCTTCAGTGGAAATTTGAGAACTCAGTACCATATTCTTGGCCTCATCATGCTCCTCAGCAGAATGCTCACGTGCGCCACTGATGAGAGGAGTGTTAGTGAATGAAGGGTCATCATCCCCATGACCAATTTCCAGATCAATCTCCTCCCCTAGTTCCCTGACCACCAAGTGATGCCTCTGTGCCTGCTGAATCAAGTTCATATCATCCATTGTAGAATTCATCCCAACTCCACCAGTTGGCACTAACATCAAGCATGACAATCCTACCACACTACGGAAACATCCACCGTCTGTTACCACATAGACAGCATACTTCCAACTGAACTAATTGCCATCAAAATACCAAATTATTTTCAGAAAATGATTGGAAAAAATGGAAGTCAACAGGAAAATAAAAGCAGCAATTTTTCTCTGAAAAATGAAAAATCACTCCATTCCCATTATCCAAATTTAATTAAAAAAAAAAAAAAAGGATAAGACATTGCTAAATCTAAATATGGAACAGCATAACAAACTTGCCATAACAAAAAATAATTCCATATTTGGCTGTATGTGTCTAGCAGTGCAAAACCCTTCACAACTCTTAGTAAATTCTGGCAGCAGAATTAAGCTTCCAATCACAATTCACCACTAAAGCATTGTCTCACTAAAAAAATATAGTAACAGAACCATAGAGGCAGAGACAAAGCGATCTAAGCTTCTTAAGACAATTAGGTACGTTCAGAAAACTTTTAATCCATTTCCAAAGATAAATTACATCACAGTATACAAAGACCAAAAATAAGTTTCCTTGACCAAAAATCATAGCCCTCAGAAATAGAAAACTCAAAGAAAGTTCCCAATGATACTATCAAACAACGAAAACTCAATAACATTTCCTCCTAAATTAAGCACTTAAGAACCATCAAAGCACCAAAAATCCCAAAATTGCTTTATAAACAAAACGAATTTTTAAGCACTAAATTCACATACCCAGAAGAGATTCAATCACAAATTTTAACTTCTCAGCAAACCCAGATGTTAACTCCAAATTTTAAACAAAACCCAGAAGCCTAAATTGAAGAAAAAATAAAAAAATAAAAAAAAACATCAAGTACCTTAAACAATTGCAGACAGAAGTAAACAAAGTTACAGTCTTTAAAAGCTATGATTTTTTTCTGGCGTTCAAAAATTAAAACGACACGTTTCTCCCCAGAAAGGGCAACGAGCACTAAAAGATGCTAAGAAACGAATGTTGAGTACAGTGACATCAAAGTCACAAAGGAAAGTTAGGAGCTTTGTTCGATCGGTGATCCTTTTTCCTCTTTTCTAATTGAAGTGGTGAAGAGCATTATATGTTTTTTTTTTTTTTCAGATAATAAAAGAAAAAATTACATTTTTATTCTTAAGTTTAGACCATATTACATATGAGTACTCTTATTTACAAATTGAACATTTTCATCCTTAATTTTAATTTCATAAATAAAATAGTTATTCCTTTTAAATTTTTATTTTAAGGAATAAAATATTTTATTTTATTTTAATAAGATGAGATCATTTAACTTCTTTTATTGTAATGATGTAAGACATTTTAATCTATTAATTTTTATTAGTTGTTCTACTTTTTTTTATTTTAATGTTATTTTCTTTTTGTGTTGTTTCAATTAGAAGTAATTTTCAGTGCAATTAAATAAGAGTCCTTCAAAAATATGAAAAAAAGGGATTAATAGATTTAAGTACAAAAATATGAAAATAAAATAAAAACGACAAAGATTAATACAATTTTTAAAAGCGAATTAATTCTTTTTTAATATTGTTGACATATGTATGTGGATATTAAAAGTTTAGTTGGTGTTAATATTCTATATTTAAAATCATTAAAAAAGTTCAAAAAATAAGTTATTTTGTCTTATTAAAATGAAGATTAGATTGTTTCATCTTATTAAAATATATGGATAAAATTTTTATTCTCCAGAAAACAAATAAAATATTTAAACAGGCTAATTATTCTGTTGATGAAATAAAAATGAGAAATTATTTCATTCACAATAAGAGAAATGCATGTATATTAATGGGTTAAACTCATAAAAAAATTAGTTTTTCAACCAAAAAAAAATGTTTCAGTTTGTTGATTTTTGCTAGGGAATCTTATTTGTAAGACTACCATTTTGTCCAAAATAAGGTCTCGTCTGTTCGGTATATCTCTGGTATTCAACGGTACACCAGTGATCTCTTGCTAATATGCTATTCGCTCATAACCTGTGTATATAGTGCCTTGGAAGTAGCTGGTCTCATTCATCTCCCATATCTTGTCTACGTTAAAAATTGGCCGAGCTGAAATAAGAAAGGAAGTGCAGCACTGGTGTGAATAAATGCCAACGGATTGTGACTCTCAATCACTCTAGAACCACCCATTTGTCTGCATATTGCAAGGAATGCTTCATATGCTGTTTTCATCACGTTTTGACCATAACACATAAGTTTCCTTCCCCATGTTTATGAATAAAAATAAAAAAGAAGCAGTATAGAATGGCTCTGATTTGGGTCATGTTTTTCTTTTATGGACTTGTTGTATGATATGAGTTTTAATGTTGGAACAGCCGTGCAATGTAAGTTAAGCTCATTTGAGGTTTTGGTTGTTCATTTCCAGTGCTAAATCATCTTATTTTCTTCTCTAAACATAAGTAATGGATTTGGTTATATTATAATCATTGTCCTTTCTGGTTTTGAGGCTGTTGCCTGTCTTTTATTGCGGCTGGCTGTTGAAGGTGGTCTGCTGCAATTCAGTTTCTGTTCTGCAGTTCTGTTGCTCTTCTGCTACTGCTTGTTTGGACTGTTTTGATCCTTTTTGTTGTTGGTGGTGATTGCTGTTTGTTGCCTCATCTAGATTGGTGTCTGCTGTTTGTTCTTGTTGGTGTTTACTCTTTGTTTCTTCGTGTTCGTGTTGT
>CATIWO010604801.1:0-25255 GCA_949673435.1 Macaranga tanarius | reverse complement strand
TTATCAAATAGGCTTACGTGGCTGCCTTCGGAGTTCCTTAAATAAGCCATAACTCATCATTATCCTTTCAAAAAGGCAGTGCACGGCCGTGCACGAATGTGGCACGGCCGTGCCACCTATAACATGGCATTTTACAATCTTTATTTAGCTCTAAACATGTCCTCATGCATCCCCAACGTAGATAAGGCTTTATCTTGAGTCCTTAGTCTATCCAATCTTCCAGAATTGATCCTATCTTCATCCAATTGCATCCTAAAACATAAAAACATAAAAGAATTATCTAAAAACAAATAAATACTATTAATTAAGACAAAAGAATTAAACTAACTAAATTAACTACAAAGTAACTAACTAATGCAACTAAAAGAAACTAAAATGCAATAGAATGGAGTGCTTAAAACATGTGTTTTTCACACTCATCACTAAGTCCAACTTCAGACATAAAGTTATATTCAATTTCAAATAAAGAGGAGTCTATTGGTAGTAGCTTTACGTTGGATGGTAAATCAAAGCCCCTTGGATATGCTGCATCTTTAGTGATTATATCTCATGAGTTCATGATGCAGGAGACAAAGAAAAATATCATTGAAATTTAGAACACTCGGGAGCAACATCCTTAAGTGGCATGGATTATTACTTTAATAGCATAACAATCTAGGCCACTAAGCCGAATCAACCTAAAAGTTTAGTTTTTAAAAAGCCATACATAAAGCCACTGTATATATAAAGGCTCATCTTAATGGAAAGCCAGTCTCAAGAGTGTTTGTTGAAAATGGGTCGATAGTAAATAGAATGCCACTCAAGTTGCTACATGTTTTAGTAAAAAGTGAAGAAGATCTGATCACAACTGACATCTTTGTTTCAATTTTTATAGGAGCAGTAACTAATGCAATAGTGGTTTTACCAATTGAGATTACTGTTAACAGTAAAAAAAATCTCACAGTGCCTTATTTATGGTGGATTCAACTGCAACACTGAGTTTAGAAAAGGAATATTTTATATGAAACTATACTAAAATGCTATGTCTAATTAGAGAAGTGGTTGAGTACCACCTCCTTGTTAGGCCTAATTTTTTGTCATTTTAAACAACCTCAAAGAAGGGTGCCAAAGGAGGTGGAGTTGAAAAAAATATTTCTCATTATATGGGAAATGAAAGCTAAGTAAATGAATAAGTGACTAACTTCAAGCCAGTGAATCGCCACTTAATATATATCATGGCAATATTTTGCTTTTCGGATTTTATAAGTAGGCTTGATAGCCACTACCTTAAATAAATAAAGAATGAATTTGTGAGTTTTGGTGTATTATTGTTTGCTTGTTATTTTTTTAATGTGTGAATAAATATTGTGAATAGTGGTGTATTGATGACATTTCAGTGGTAATGGCTAAAAATAGGATATTTTATTTCATGAGTAATGCATAATTGTGGTACACGTATGGTGTAGTGATGTAAGAGTTAGTATTGATCCAAAAATTCTAAAAGCTAAAAGATTTGACATTTTTACTATAAAGAATTTGAAAAAATGGTTGATGAAGGGATGTCAAGTAAATATATGACAAATTCTCAGAAGAAAAACAAAGAAATTTCATTTTAAAGAGCAAACACACAGAAAATGGCTTGAGAATTTAACTTAAAAATGATACCCTATGTATTATCTAAAGCTATTTGCCATTTAAAGTATTAGCAAGCTTATCAAGTACCAAAAAATGATAAATAAATTTTATGAAGCTTTCAAGTAAAATTCTTGCTAAAAGTGCACTTTTCTTGAAAAAATCATGAGGAATTAAGGTTAATTTAGCCAAAATAAGTAAAGAAGTTATATTTGACTTAAAACCTTGAGGAAATCAAAGTAATAATGAATGAAATGATAAAGTAAGTATATAATGACATAATATTCTTAAGTAGGCATTAAGGGATTCCTCAAGAAAAACATTTTACAAGTTAATTTTGGCTCAATTATACAAAAATTGTAAAAATGGCAAAATTTGCCTGAGGAATAAGGTGGTAACAAATAGGAAAGGAATATTTAAGCAATTAATAAAGTTAAAATTAGTAAAGTATTGTTTGCTTAAAAGGTTTTGCAAAAATATTAAAGAAATAAGTGATTAAACTTAGTATTTATACCAAATAGTTAGTGAGACATGAAATATTGCCTGCAAACTTTGTAAAAATTGGTCATCATTATTTTTGCAATAAAATTGAAAAAAATGTATTAAGTTCCGTAAGGGAGTTGTTGAGGAAAAGTGATAGAGTCAAATCCATAAGTTGCCAAAAATCTAAAAAGTGAAAAAGTATGTAGAATGATTTTGGTGATGATATGGTAAGGGTCATGAATTTGATCAAAGCTTGAACTAGATAAATATGTAAAAACAAAGAAAATTTATGATAAGAAGTTAGAACTTTTGCCTGAGGAAGTGCATTTTAAAACATTAGCCGATTAGAATTTAGCTTGAAAATGGTTTCAAAAGCTTGAAAATTAATCGATTAGGACCATTATTCAAGGCACTTAAATTAAATTTTGATTGAAATAAGGTAGCTTAAATCGAGGTCATCAAGTAAAATCCAAAACTTAACATTATTTCAATTTATTTTATCAATTCGAAATCATTTAAAATGCAAAGCAATGTTTGCTAAATTAAATGAAACAAAGGTATTTTTGTGCAAAATGGATAAACAAATTATTTTAGCAATATTGTTAAAATAAATTTTAAGTTTATATTTTGCCTGAGGAATTTTAAATTGAAATGCATGAACGAAGCTGTTTATCCAAAATATTGATAGCTTTAGGCAATTAAGCAAAAGTTAAGTCCAAACAAATGTTTAAGCTCTTGAGACGTAATACAAACAATACAATTTGTCCTAAGAGATTAATATTGTAACACCCGCCCTCTAGTATACGTACTTATGATGTATGTATTGCATTTTATGCATAATAGATAGTGGACTTTATTTAAGTTTGGCAATGTGCATGAGTTGTAGAGAGGGACTAAATTGTAAGGAAAGTTTAGAGTAAATTATCATAATAGGAAGTTGTGGGCTATTATGTATTATTCCCATTTCATTAGGGAGTTAGTAGGGAATTGTGAGGATATTTGGCCATAACTATCAATGTTTCATTTAGTAGTATGGTTGGGCATTTAATTAAAAGGAGACTTTAAGGGGGAAAATGGTAGCTTTTGATTGGTATGAGTATTTGTGTGTGTATATGTGTGTATGTTGGTATGTAAGGTGTAGAGATTGGAAAAGAGAAGAAGAGAGTGAATTCTTGGTAGATTTTTGAGAAATTTGATCTTACTTAAGTTATCAATAAATTTCTTTGGGAAGCTTTAGGAGGTCTTTAATTCATTGGAGTCTTAATTGGTAAGCCTTACTTATGTTTGTGTTGATTGAAGTTGAATTTTTATTGTTGTAAAATTCGGGTCTGTTTTTCTCTGTTTTTCAGTCCTTGATTTTTTTTTATCATAACTTGGGTTGTAGAGATCTAATTTGAGCATGGTTAGATTCCCTAGAAACTTCAGAGGGTCATCTACAACTCTTGTATTTTGAGTTTAAACTTAATTTGCTGTTAAGATTGTTTAACAGGGCTCGACATTTTCTTGCTCAACCTGACAACCCTGTTCTACACGAATGGATTCAAAAATCCATAATTAATTCTATGCTTATCCAAATTGAGTAATTCCAGTTTTAATTGATAGTAGACTTATACCCTAGCTTCAATAGAAATTTGATGGTCATTGGAGTTGTGTGTGCATCTTTAGGCTATATTGAACTTTGAGCATTTAGTTGCCCTTTATGAGTTTGGGGTGAATTGCAATGGTTGCTATATGAAATTGATATATAATTATATCAGGAGTTGAAAAAGATAGAGGAGACTCTACTTAATAGGAGGAATTTTTGAAAGCTTTTGGTAAGTAATTATTAGTATAATGTATATATATATGTTGATTTTCATCTTTAAACATGAATTATATTATCATTTGGGTTGTGCTAGCCATTTAATGTGGCAAGAAATGATATGTGTATATGGAGTTGAGATTGATTGATTGTTGATTGAATATAGTATAAAATGTGGAATGGCCATTGAAATATGAATAGTATATATATATATATATATATGATTGAATGTAAATGTGAGGAATGTGAGGTATGCGTGTAATAGTGGGGCTGAACCAGGTGGATAGCCTCCACTGAATGTGAAATTAAGACTGAACCGGGCGAATAGTCTCAATAGTGGCCACATGTGAAATATTAAAAGTGAGAAATGGGAAAGCTGAGCCGGGCTGATAGCTACCTAAATAAATATGTGATTGTGAGATCTGGGATTGAGCCGGGCGGATAGTCTCAAAAAGTGGCCACTTGTATGAAAATATGAATTTATGAGGAATAAGCCTAAGTTGGCTATGTGTGTGAGGAAATCGTGTGATAATAGTCCGACCGGATAAATTATGTGAATGAATATGGACTTGTGTTTTTGTGCTTCCATATAAATGTTGAATTCGGTAATTTCATATAAGAAATGAATGTGATAATTTTGGTTGTGTGTTGATGTATAGTTATATACATTCATATATATGTATTATCCATTAGGAGTTTGATTTTGATGATATATGACTGAGAATGGTTGTGAATTATTTGATATGTGTATGAATGAATTATCAGGTTGAAGTCATGGGTCAAGATATGGGTGTGTCTCAGACCGTGCGTTAAGACATGAGTGTGTTTAACTGAGATAGTGTTGCTGCAAGCAAGCACTGGCGCTTGCCAGTTGGAGTGCCTACGAGCAGACACTGGCGCTCGCTAATGTGTTCTGTGATAGGAACACGGCTGTGTTCTCGGCCGTGTCTCAAAGAAGTTTTTGGACTAGTAGACTATATGGGTAGAGACACGTCCATGTAGTCTATTTTCAGTTGTTTTTATTATATTCTATTAATTAGTTCTTAAGAAGTTTTAATTACAACATTGTATTAATAATTACTTATTGAGTCGCAAGCTCATTCTTTTGCAAATTATATTTTTCAGGACATCTTTAGATTGAGTTTGAGGTGTGCTTTATTAGAAAGCTCATGTGGGTCCGAGGAAAGCTTGGCGTGAACATTTCCATCCACATCGTCAAGCTATTTGAGCATTTTGTAATTGAGTTCATGTGTATACTTAAGCATCATATATAATATGCGTTGAGTATTTTCAATGTATCGAACAAGAGTATTATGTGTATAAATACATATCTTTTATAAAAATTTTCTTATGCCTTGTGCTATATTAATAGTGTGGATATATGTATGTGGTACTTGAGGGTGCTACAAATATGATTTAGCAGAATTTCATTAAATTATTATAAAAAAAAACTTGTGAAATTCGGCTAATATATAAATCATCAAATAATCTCAATAAAAATTCATAATGCCTTAGACAAATTTGCACCAATTTTATTATTCCTCAAGACAACAAATAGCAACAACAAGTTTCAATTCCATAAAATATTATCATCATCATCAATTCAAGAATATAGAATCTTAAATAAGGCAAGGACATTGAAAATTGATGCTTTAAGCGTGTAACACCCCTACCTATCATTAACTCCACTAGTATACTTAACTAATGAAATCATGATATGAGAGATATTACCTTAACTAACAGAAAAAATATCTTAGCAATATGATATAATAGAAGTACTAAAATTAGTTAAGATTAAATCTTAATCTGTATATCTCCAAGAAATTTCTATTTGATGGCAATTGTCTCACTGTTGTACAATAAACATATATAAAACACATTGGTGCCAACACACCAAAATATGCAAATATCACAACAATATAAGTAATGTTTATAATAAAAATTGATTTTAACATAAAACCACATAATAAGTTCTAATGTCAATCCTTTTTATTCTTCTAGGGATCTCCACTTCAGCTATCTTATAGGTCGTCGTGGTCCACTACACTTGTCATCTTTTAGCTGCTAGCTAAGCAGGTACTAAACACATACGCTGAAAATTTAAAATAAAAGAGTGTGAGTAATTTTGCACGGTAATTACCCAGTGAGTGGTTAAAATATAACTTTGAACTCTATCATGAGAAAATATCCTAATTCACTTTGCTTTTCATTACAATAATAATAATCAAATGAATTTTAAAATATCTCTTTCATATTTAACTGATTCAAATATTCAAATTATAACTGCATATAAGTACTTTTTAAAACATCCATAGAAATTCCCTTATTATTTTATAAAAGAAATAAAGGCTAAATAATCGCAACAATATACACATAATTTCACAGTCTCCACCATACTATAATTCAGTATTCTACTGAATTTCAAATGTTATAAATCCATACATAATTGACTGCGATAATGTTGCTTAAGTGTGATAAGCACTTAAGCCAATGATAACCCGAGTGCTAAGCTAATTTGATATATGTATCTGGCCCCAGGCATCAACTATACATACATCCCGGGTATAATATACACCCAACCCCTGGCAACGGCTATGCATACTCACAACTTATATATATAAGGTATTATGTACCCAGCCCCTGGCAACGACGATATACTTACCATCGTAAACTCCTAAAATAACATATGCATCCGGTCCCAGGTATTGGCTATGCACATTTACTATATGTATCCAGCCCTAGGCATCGACTATATACATTTTATAATAACATATGTATCTGGCCCTAGGCATCGGCTATACATATTTACCATCTCACGTTTATATGTTAACATATATATTCGGCCCTAAGCAACGACTATACACACTTACCAGTTATATCATATCCCAGACATGGATTTACACCTATATAGTATTATATATATTCAGCCCTAGGCTTCGACTATACATAACTACCCAAATCTATCATGTCTCATACATGGAATCTCTAACTCTTAGTGCCATGTACACTTAAGATTATAAACATAACTAAAACTTTGAAGCCTAAAATGGAGGCCTAAATAATTGAATTTGGACATCAAAATGGGGTTCGTCAGGTTCTCTTAATAATGCCTTATAGATCTCTGAGCCAGATTCAATTTGATATATTATGGGCCCCATAACTCAATCGGTGCCGAAAGTTAAGTCCTCCTAAAGCAATGCTGCGCATCTCAATGATCCAAAAACTGTAACGCAATATGATCTGCATCAAATTCTGAGGTTTATGTATGATTTCCAAAGTTTTAATTTGAGTTTCAGTTCCAAAATTCAAGTTTTTGGCCATCAACAGTGCAGAGGCAAACCACAGAGGCACCTTCTTTGCACAGAGGCGCCGCCTAGCGCCTACTGAGGCGTCGCCCTTTGCTGAGGCGTTGCCTCTTCTCAATGAGGCGCTACCTCATTGGTGATCAGGCGCCGCCTGATTATGTTCTGGAACACGAATCAGCAGCAAAAATTATAGAAATTTCATCCAAAAACATATATTTCTACCACTATTTGCTTAACTAACAATAACATTATCAACACACACTATCAGACATCCTAAACATACCAAAATTACTTCAAGATCTACACTTATTTCACCAAAATTCAACATCTAATATTCAAGTTCTTTAACTAAAAACTTAAATAAAAAGAAGGAATGGAACCACTCATTTGATTTGAAACTTAATTTCGACAAATTTTGATGTTGGTTGAACCCTAGCTACAGTACCCATCAAGCTTCTTCTCTTTTCTTTCTCTTTTTCTTCTTCTTCATTCCTTCCTTTCCTTCATTTTTCTTCTTTCTCTGCATAACTCAACCACTCCCACTTTTTGGTCCTTCTTCTTTCCTTTCTTCATCCACAAGTCCTCCTACTTTTTTTTCTTTCACTTAAGTCCTTCTTTCCTTTTTAATTTAATCCAACTTTCTATTTTTCATTTTATTACTCACTAAAATGAGTAATTAGTCAAAAATTTGACTAATTTTTTTAAATAGATTTAACTAATAAATTTTAATATTTTGAAAAATTTAAAATTAATATTAATTATTTCATTAAATTTTTAACAAATAAATACTAGTTAATTAAAAGAAAGTGACTTGGTCAATTGCTAACAGTAAAATTTTAATTAAAATTATAGCTAGGTCTAAATTATTTTTACATAAAAATTGTAATAAATTAACAATATTCTGTATTAATATATTTATCCATTATAGACTTTTATTTGATCACATTAATATACTATTATTATATTTTAAATAATATATAGATATTTTAGTATTTTTAAATTTATTTCCTCATTTAATTAATGATTTTTTTACATAATTTTTGAGTATATTACAATGTTAAGAGAGATTTTATATTTTTTAAGTTATTTAATACTTTATCCTCCAGCTTGTTTCTTAAAGTTTTTTAGCCCAAAATGAAAGATATTAAATTCAAGATTTTTTTTGTCAATATCAAAAGGTGTTTTTCTACTTTAACTGCTACTAGTAAGGGTACTGATGCCTAAACTATTTTTTTAGAAGGAATGAAGTAGGTCCAAGACTCAATATTGCAAATGAATAGTTTTCTTTAGAACTCTAAGTAGAAAAACAAAAATATTGTGCATCATAATTTGCAAGTGATAATGAATTCATTAACTAAAATGAACGAAATATTCTTGAGATAAAGAAGTCAAAATTATCCCTTAAAATTAATTTAACTAACAAAGAGTGTTTGTGCCAAAATATAAATTTTCTGGCCTATGGTTAAAATTAAGGCCCAAGGTGAGCCCATTGCATTAAGTCCAGCCCATTCGCTGTTGCTTGGAGAGGAATATTGTTGAGCCGGAGGAAAAGCTTCTAAATATAAGCAGAGGCAGTGGAGGTAATCAGAGGCACTGAAGAGTTGAAGGAAATTCAAGGAGCAAGCTTGGGGGAATTAAAGCTAAAGAACCTTTAAGAAGATACTGGAGAAATCAAGAATTAAAGACTTGGTGAAGAATTCAATTGTTGGCTTAGCAGAAAAGGAAGAAAATTCCAGAAGGGGATAGAGGTAGCTGGAGGAAATACAAGGGATACAGAAGTTATAAAATTTATGAGAGTAATTAAGAAAGAATTAAAGGAACTCAAATTCTGTAGCAAGGTAAAAAATTATGAGACTACACTTCTGCACCAAGAAACTGAGCTATAAAAGGAAGGCAAGCAACACAACCAATCAAAACATACACAATCCAACAATCCAATCAACAACAATCAGCAAATCAGCAAATCCAATTTTAGCAATTTTCTAATAGTTATTTCCTTTAGCTTACAGTGTTTTACGCTTAAAGTTTGTATTATTGCTATTTTAATACAATTTCAGATTTCCTTAAGCTTATTGTTAATTTTTTTTATCATTACCTCCAACATTACCCCTAGCTTATTTTCAATTACCCCCAACATTACCCCTAGCTTATTTTCAATTACCTCAAGCACACTGTCATTACCTCTAGCAAATTATCATTACCTCTAGAAGTCAATTTATCCATTATAATCAAACATAAACATTTTCATCTCTTGAAACTCAAACAAATTGTGGTAAAGGCGTTTGGGAATCCACATTGTCTGAAATAAGTCAGAAAATATCAATTCGGGAAATTAATCTTCCTTGGCACGCTCGAACATTTGATTGTCAAAAATTTGCACCAACAAAGAGAATTAATAAATTCTTTTTAAAAATATATGTTATTTGATTATAAAATTAAATTTGTGGATTTTTAAAAAAAAATTCAGAATTTTTAAAAAATTTAAATTTTCTTTTTCTCCATACAAATAAATTAATTAACTTTTTTTCTTTTTTTTTAAATTCAATTGTCAACTAGAATTTTCTTTATTCTCATTTACTTTACCTTCTAATCTTTTTTAATAAAATCTATTAATCAAAAACACATGTTTTTTAATTTTAAAAGAGTTTACTTTTTTTCTTTATGGTGTGAACTTTGATATTGACAAAAAAAAATTCTTAATTGATTTTGGATTTTGAGACTTTTGTGCATTTGGATCTTTAAGTCCAAAATGAGGAAATTACTCATTTTAGTGAGTAATAAAATAAAAAATAGAAAAAGTAAACTTGAATTTACAAAATTCAAGAATTCAAGATATAAAGCTAAATACAATTTCATCTAAAAATAACTTAAACATATTAAATTAAATCTCACATACTAGTAAATCTCACTAATACTGTCCTAAGGACACGGATGTTACAAAGCATCAGACACAACCCAAGGCAATTAGCATTTTCTCAATCAAAATTCATAAAAAAATCCTAAAAAACTAAAGATGAAATTTTCCTTTTGAGATGAATTTAGCTTGAGGAATTATTGTTTTGGCTTAGGGAATTACCTTGAAATTGCTTTGGAACGCAAAAGGATGAACAACTTTAAGGCAGCAATCATTTTGTGAGATGTTGAGGATGCAAAGGTAACTCCAACATGAGTGAAGGGACACAACCTTGGGTTGTTTGGTGAGGCATCGCTCAAAAGGAGGTTTAGACTGAAGCTTGATGCGATTTGGTTAGAGATGGCAGTAGCATCTTCGACCTCTCAAGTGATAACAATGGCAACAACCTTGGTTGTGAAAAAAAAAGATGATGGTAATGAGTGATGGTGCTCCGATTGAGGATGAATCAACAACAACAACAAGAGGATGAGGGTCGGAGATGGTGGAAAAAGGTGGAGAAGAAAAAAAAGTAAAAAAGAAGGAGATGAGGTGATTTAAGTTAAAAAAATTGAAATTTTTGCTTGCTTTAGGTTTTTGATATCTTGAAGAACTTGAAAAAATTGACATAGGTCTTAAATTTTTGGATGATTTTATGCTTTGGGTAATTAAATTCGTTGAAGAACTTGAGGGTAAAAGGAGATTTTGTACGCTTAAATAGTGTTAAAAAAATAGTAAAGATAAGAAAGATGCCATGGAATGTTAAAATCTTAAGGAAATAATAAAAATTGATATGGGTCATTTGATTTTTGAAGAAATTAAGTGACGGGCCAATAAATTTATTAAACAATTTGAATGTAAAAAATGAATTGATGAGCTATTTTAAGAGGAACTAGTAAAGAATTGTTTTTTTTAAAAAATTAGCACCTACCCTAGGAAATAAATGCTATGGTATGCATAGAAATTTAAATGGGTGTTTTGTTTTTTGAAGAAATAAAATTATGGGTAAAGTGAATTTCTTAAGAAATTAAAGTTCGAAGGTGAAATTTGTGTGCAATTTGAAAGAGAAGGTGAAGAAGAGTGGGTATGAGTTTTTGAAATTTTTAAAAAATGGAAAGGAAGAACAAAATAGAGTTCACATAAATATATCCATACAATTATTTATGAGCTTCGCCCAAACTAATTAATTATGTGGAAATTGATACTTGACCCTGAGGAATATTACCCCCAAGCCTCTCCCTTGCTGAACAACTTCTTAATCATAAGTTCCAAGTTGGACACTTGGATTTGTCCTACTGTCATCACCATGAATTTGGACTCTATCAGTGTTCTTGTTAGCAAATGAATGTCTAGTCTCTTTCTGAGGCTGAATTACCACTTTTAAAGAAGAATTCTGACTTCTTTATCTCAAGAATACTTTGTTCATTTTAGCTAATGAATTCATTATCACTTGCAAATTCTGATGGACAATATTGTTGTTTTTCTACTTAGAGTTCTAAAGAAAACTATTCATTTGCAGTATTGAGTCTTGGACCTACTTCACTCCTTCTAAAAAAAATAGTTTGGGCATCAGTACTCTTACTAGTAGCAGTTAAAGTATTGATGATTTTAAATTTTTGACCTGTAGAGTCAAAAGGTGCCTCAATTCAAGTTTGATCCTGAGGCACTGAACCTTCATACCTTATTTCAATAGACCATTTGTTACTATAGGCGAATTGGTTAGATTACCTTCCCTGATAGTTTCTTTTCCATTTCTACATCTCATCATCTTATTGGAATGGGTCCCACTAAGCATGCTAAAATATTATTACTCCAATTTTTAGCGGACTAGGTTCAATCAAGCGTGAGCATGCTAGAGGAATTGCTTCCTCAATAAGAATATGACTTTTATCATATAGATTGTGAATTTTTAAATGCTTTTACTACAATTTGTTTGGTTCCCAACGTGAATTTTTGTAAATTTGAGAGAATAATGTAAAAATAAAATTTGCAGTACTTGGCTAAATTGAAGAACATGAAATTTTATACCAAAGAATTACTTATAAGCTTGATAAAACAAAATTTAGATAGAAAAGCTAGCAAATATGAAATACTAAAATTGAAAATATTGGAAAAGTTTACTATAATTATTGATGATTTGTTGATTATTGGGGATTGTAGATGTCTTCTTCCCTCTGTTGCTCTACTTGCTTTTATACTCAAATTCCTCCATCAATTTTCATCATTAATCTTGTAATTATTTTTATTGCTTGCAGGTTACTTCTTCATCACCTCCTTAATTCCTCAGCAAATTCCAGAAGCTTCAAGTATATTCTCTTCCTTATTACTTAATTCCTCAGGTCCTCAACTATAATAGTGGTCGACCATAATTTTCCAAAAAGAAATTCAGCAATGGTTGCCTAGCTATTATTTTTATTTTGTTGAATGATTTCTTTTAAACTTGCCCTAAGTCTACTCATTTTAGAATTAAGTCTATTCCTAATGTGAATAATCAAAACTAGTACCGTCTTTTTTTTTTTTTTTATGTTTTTTTAATCCTAATAGACAACACCTCCCCCTTCTCTATAATTCTAGCCTCTTCTTGTTGACTACGTAGATAACTCTTCTAAAATTCAAAAATGAAGATGATTTATTATCTGATATTATATGAAATTAAGAAAAATATCATCTTTTAATTTTCACGATAAGGATAATCTTTAAATAATAAGGATAAAATTACTTTAATAGCAAATAAATTAGAATTTTGTATAAAAGCAATATGTTGCCTCTATACAGGCAGTTATCTCGGGGAAGAGATGATCTTCCAACCTAAAGGGCAAATGCCTCTTTGGTGAGACAACGAATTCTCTTGAACTTTCTATTTGTTTCTAATTGGGCTTATGGGTCTTAGGCTCAAATCCTGATGTTCTAAAATAAACTTGGATCTTGACTAAAATTTGGATCTTGAGCCCATTTGTGTTACCGCCTTTTCCGTACATAGTTTCTTTGAATTTTTTTTTTATTATCATCAGGTTTTCTCATATTCCTCTTAACAAGGCCAAAATTCAGATGCTAATAAGAACTAATTAATTATATGATATTAACAGTGATTTTTACAATAATTGACAAATTAAATATAAATTCAAGTAATATAAAAGTATAGTATAAAATTGAATCAATTATTAATTAAAAATTAAATAATTAATTATATATTAAGTGATTAATTAATTATTTGAGATTAAGATTAATAGCAATAATAAGTGACTAACTAATTATAAATTAAAAAAATATAAAAAGTAACCAGTAAAATTGAATTGGTTATTAATTAAAAATTTTAAAAATAATTGCATAATAAATGACTAATTAATTATATGAGATTAAAAGTAATTATAATAATAAATGCCTAAATTACCATACAAGTTTTAAATTTTCAAATTTTTTTATTATATACTTTAATTGAACTCAATCAAAATTCAAGTTTTAAATATTATACTTTATTTTATCAATTGTAATTTTGTGGTAATATATTTTTGTTTATTTAAATTTATCATGTTATATATATACACATACATTACAATTTACTTACTATTTTTTTTTTTTGAAAACATTTACTTACTATTTTTTAATATATTGAGAATATTTCATTACATGATATAAAAAATAGTAAAAATATTTATAAAAATAAAAAGTAATTGGAAACTATTTTCATTCTTTATATTTCTTTCATTTGTGGTTAATCTTTATAATCAAAGGATATTTGAAATTTATGTGGCGCTATTTTTTCAACCAAAAATTAATTATGACCCTTAAAATTAATGTTTAAAAATTAGCAATAAACTTTAAAAATTGTTTCAAAATTTATTATGTTTAATAACTTGCAAATTTTTCTGATCATATTCTAAATAACTTAAATAAAATTAATTGCCATTGCTCATTAAGAAAAGTTACAAACAAAATAATCAATTATTAGACACCAATAACTTATAAATTTATTTGAGCCAAAAAATTTGGCACAACTATCACAACCAATTATTTATTCAAAAAAAAAAAAAAACTATCACAACCAATTACTAAAAACATGAGCAATATGATGACATTTTTAAAATTAAACAAAAGTTGAATATGTAAATACACTAGTTATACACTAAAAGCCTACCCTTTTAACTATAGTAATTAAACACATTCTTTAAATAGTGTTCTAAGCAGTGACATTCCATTTTTCCCCTTCATTTGTGAAAGATAAAAAAAAACAAATTACAGTAAGGTAAGGTCACTAATCCTTTTCTAGAATTTGCAACGAAATACGTAACATATATGATGATCGAAGCCTTGACTACTAGAGTAAAAGCTGTTGTTTTCACGATCTAAATACTACCGGGATGAAGAACGATGTGAGAAGAGCTTTCTGTGTAGAAAGCGTATTTCTTTTTCTTGTATATTTATTGAGAGTTCTATATACAGAGCATAAAACCCTTACCAAATAAAAGAGGGAGAAGTAGACTTTTATTTGGATTCTTTAATATCCGAATTCAAAACTCAAAATAAATTATTATTTAGATAATATATCAAATTATCTGAATCTTTTTGAATTTGAAAGTGGATTATGTACAGTCATGGGTGTCCATAATCCAACATCTTCCACTCACACATGATTGAACATATTCAGTCTTCATCCTATCCATACCGATAAGTAGATTGTGCGACCAGCATATCACGAGAGCACTTATACCATACACTCATTGGCGATGTATATCGTCTCGATAATAGATTCTATATCTTGATATATGCCTTACCTCAAATTACTTCTTTACATTCATTGCTATCTTTTATCTCTTAGCAATATTCTATGTCCACCATTATGTTGATGCATATGGACATGCGAGCACAAATGTGAATTCAAATTCTTTAAATTATGATAGACCAATCATAAGATTCTGAGCTAAGAAGAACAAAGATGATGCTAAGGAACTTGTGCAAAAGAGTCTCGAGCCTTTGGGACGAAAAGAAGATGATTTGGAAAAGACTAAGTTCGTCAATCTACTTAGTTATGATCAGACGATACACGGCCGTGTATGTTCTTTACATGCCCGTGTTCCAAGACACGCCCGTGTATCAAGCCGTGTCCCCAATACCTGATGGTGAATATTCCCGAAGCGTCATTCAATATCAACACAATCAGAGACATGCCCGTGTAAAAAGCCATGTTTGTTTCCGAAGCGTCATCTGCATAATACACGGTTAGACAACACACCCGTGTAGTAAGCCGTGTAGCTATCAGGATTCTAAAGACCATCGTAACACGCACGTGTACGTTATACACGCCCGTGTCCTGATAGCCGAATTTTGTCTAATTAGGATTTTCTTTATGTTTTCGTTGCTAATTAGAGTTTGTGTTTAATTAGGAATATCATTGTTTATTCCTAAAGAATTATTTTCCTTCAGAATAAGTTTAGGTTTAGAATTACAAGTCTATAAATAATTGTATCAAACATTATTATTTTGATAGTTGATTGATTTGATTCGAATTCTTAATTGAATTTTCTTGAGTTCTTATGAGAGATAAAATCCGAATTTGCTTCGAGCGTGTTGCAATTCAAATATGATAATTAGGGGTGCTAGTTGTTAGATAACTAGTGACGCTAATTCCTTTTAGTTTATACTAGATAGATTCTTGGGCAACGATCTAATAGATTATTACGGATCCTAGTTACAGATAACTAGTTGGGTCGTATCAGTTTGGTATTAGAGCTTTGGCTCTAGTGTAAGCTACGTATCCTTAACGTAGTATTTAAAAAAAAAAGAAATTCAAAGTTCATTCACATCAAATGATTTGGCATCGACAAATATCAAGAAAGCCGTATTGATCATCATCCATTGCATCAACAAAACTCATGGGTAAGCAAAGCACCCTTCAAAAAAATCATCAATTTGCATACTTTTGTCTTATTTTATTTGTCTATCTACCCTACATCATTCTACATCATTAAACCCTTCTTTCTACCTGTTAAATACCCAAATTTCGTGCATAAATAAACCCCAAAATTTAAATATACCTGAAATCATCCAAAACAGCCCTACACCTACACCTTTTGGCCTATCTTTCACTAATATCTTTAGTTATCTAGTTTGTTTTGTAATTCTCTTAGAGTAGTAGGAGTTTAGCTCAATTAAGAACTTAAAAGGAAATTCTTTGTATGTGTTCAATTGTGAGTGCATTAGAGAGTTTCTAATTAATTGAGAGAAACACGTAAGGGATTGTTAGGATAGAATTTTTTTCTTTTATTTTCTGTTTCAGATTTACATCATGGATACAAAGGAGAAGATTACATTGGATGCAATACAAGCTATGTTGCAAACAATGATGGCTCAACAAGAGAATATAAAGAGTGACAATCAAAAGTCTATGAACGATTGGCAAGGTTGGAGATAGCTACCCCTATTCGAGCAAGGAAGACCCAACGCATTCTCTTTAATGATTTAAAAGAGGAGGCTGAAGATGGATTAACATATGCTAACAAGGGTAAGACTAAAGATGGAAATTTGGGATCAATCAAGATGAGGTTTCCATCCTTCCAGGGGAAGAGTGATCTGGAGGCGTACTTGGAGTGGGAGAAAAAGGTTGAAAGGATGTTCGAGTGCCATAACTATACTGAAGAGAAAAAGGTAAAATTGGCTGCCGTGGAGTTCACTAACTATGCTAGTGTATGGTGGGATCAATTCACCTCTATTAGGCGTCAAAGTGGAGAAAACCCTATTACCTCATGGTTTGAGATGAAAACTATAATGAGGAAAAGATTTGTGCATCAACACTATTATAGAGAGGTGTACAACATGCTACAAAGGTTGAACTAAGGCACAAGAGGTATTGAAGAGTATTTCCAAAAGATGGAGATGGCCATGATTCGAGCAAACATTGAGGAGGATAGAGAGGCTACCATGGCATGTTTTCTATTAGGTTTAAATCATGAAATTGCTAACCTTGTAGAATTGCATCATTATATAGATTTGGAGGACATGGTACACATGGCAATTATAGTGAAAAAGCAATTGAAAGTGAAGACCAAAACAAATTTGACTCCTACAACTACATGGAAACGAAATGGAAAAATAAGGGAGGAGAAATAAGTGCAAGTAAGGGCAAGTTTAAGCCATACAAAGGCAAAGATGTTACTACATCAAAGACACAACTTAAGGATGACAAATCCAATAGTAAGTCTAGTAATATTCAATGCTTTAGATGTTTGGGATATGGGTATAAGGCTGTACAATGTCTAAATGCCATGATCATGACCCTACGCAATAGAGAGGTGGTGAGTGAGGAAGAGGAGGATGATGATGATTTGACTGACATGCCACCATTGGAGGACGCATCTGATGTGGAGGAGGAATTAGCCCCACAAGGACCAATTTACACTTTGGTTTCTAGGTGTGCCTTAAATATACAAGCTAAGGAGGAAGAGGTACAACGTGAAAATATCTTTTATACTCGATGCATGATACATGATAAATTGTGTAGTATGATTATAGATGGTGGAAATTGTGCTAATGTTATTTATGCTATTTTAGTTGACAAATTAGGGTTGAAAACAACTAAACATCCTAGACCTTATAAACTACAATGGTTGAATAAAAGTGGAAATCTTAAGGTCACTAAGCAAGCATGGATTACATTTTCTATTGGGCGTTATTGTGATGAGGTATTATGTGATATAGTTCCTATGCAAGCTAGTCACATATTATTAGGACGTCCATGGCAATATGATAGGCGAGTCATACATGATGGTTTTACTAATAAATATTCATTTAAGATGAATAGTAAGACTATTAATTTGTTACCTATGTCATCTAGGGAAGTGTATGAAGATCATAAAATTCTGAGTGAATGTGAGAGTGCACATGAAAAAGAAAAGGTGCACAAGCAAAAGGAGAGTTGTGAGAAAAGCTAAGAGAGGCATGAGGAAAGAGAGGAAAAAGGAGAGAAAATAGAGGGGATGCGCAAAGAGAGTAAAAATAGTGATATTGCGCATGCAAAAGGAGAGAATAGTGAGTAAGGAGTGATTAAAAAAGAGGTTAAAGGCAATATCTTTACAAGAGAGGGTGAGATTAGAAAGGCTTATCTAAACAAGCAACCTATGATACTATTGGTATTCAAAGGTGCATGTTTAGCTTTTGATGCTAACCTAATTCTCTCTTCTCTACCTAGTTCTTTTTAAGTGTTGTTATAGGAATTTGAGGATTTATTTCCCGAGTCTATGCCCGATGGTTTGCCACCATTAAGAGGGATAGAACATCAAATTGACTTTATTCCCGAAGCACAAATTTTGAATAGGCCAACTTATAGGAGTAATCCCAAAGACACAAAGGAACTACAATGTCAAGTGGATGAGTTGATGTCTAAAGGGTTGATTAGAGAAAGTATGAGTCCATATACAGTACCCGTGCTACTTGTGCCTAAAAGGGATGGAACATGACGTATGTATATTGATTGCCATGCCGTCAACAAAATCACTGTAAAGTATCGCCATCCTATACCTCGTTTAGATGACATGTTAGATGAGTTACATGGTGCATGTATTTTTCTAAAATTGATTTAATGGCTGGGTATCATCAAATTAGAATGAATATTGGTGATGAATGGAAAACTGCCTTTAAAATAAAATATAGGTTTAGCTAATGCAGCTAGTACATTTATGCATTTAATGAACCATGTTTTGAGGGATTTTATAGGTAAGTTTGTTGTTGTTTATTTTGATGATATACTTATATATAGAAAATCACTATAGGACTATGTTATGCATGTTAAATCAGTTTTTAGTATTTTACAATTACAAAAGTTATATGCTAAGCTTATTAAATGTTCTTTTTACGTGCCTAAAGTCATATTTTTAGGATATGTTGTTAGTGAGCATGGTATAGAGGTTGATTATGAGAAGGTTAAGGCTATTGAAACTTGACCTACACCTAGGAATGTCGGGGATATTCATAGTTTCCATGGCTTAGCTAGTTTCTATAGACATTTTGTGCGTGATTTTTCTAGCATAACTGCCCCTTTGACAGAAGTAATTAAAAAAATGTTGGATTTAGGTGGGGAAAGGAACAAGAGGATGCTTTTAATATGCTGAAATATAAATTAATTTATGTACCTATTCTTGTTTTGCCTAACTTTGATAGAACATTTGAGATTGAATGTGATGCTTTTGGCGTGGGAATTGGAGTTGTTTTAATGCAAAAAGGAAAGCCAATTGCATATTTCAGTGAGAAATTAAGTGGCGCAACACTTAATTACCCGGCATATGACAAGGAGATGTACGCCTTGGTAAGGGCATTAGAAATATGGCAAGATTACCTATTGTCTAAGGAGTTTGTTATCCATACCGACCATGAGAGTTTGAAGCATTTGAAGGGACAAAATAAGCTCAATAAGAGACATGCTAAGTGGAGTGAGTTTCTTGAATCTTTCCCTTATGTTATCAAATACAAACAAGGTGAAGATAACATTATAGCTGATGCGTTATCAAGGAGGTACATTTTACTTAACACTTTGGATGCTAAATTGCTTGGTTTTGAGCATACTAAGGAGTTATATGCACATGATCCTGATTTTAGCAATGTATTTAATGCATGTGAGATAATTTTCTTTGATAAAATTTATAGACATGATGGGTATTTATTTCATTTAAAATAACTTTATGTGCCTAGATGTTCATTGCGTTTGTTGTTGATTAAGGAGGCACATGAGGGAGGTTTGATGGGACACTTTGGCATAGCTAAGACATTAGATGTTTTATATGAGCACTTCTTTTAGCCTAACATGAAATATGTTATGATGAAAACGTTGAATATTGATTGAATGTGATGTGGATATTGATTAATAGTGAGGAAACGTAAAGTATACGTATGATAGTAGAGACTGAGCCAGGTGGATAACCTCTACTAATTATGAATTGAAAAGTGTGAAATTGAACGAAATGTGATAAAATTGTGAGATATGGGCAAGTTGAGCCGGGCGGATAGCTACCCATGATTAATGTGTGAAAGTGAGATCTGAGACTAAGTCGGGTGGATAGTCTCAGTATGTAGCCTCTTATAAAATTATGATTGTGATGAATAAGCCAAATTGGCTAAGTATGAGGCAATTGTGCAAGAATAGTTCTGACCAAATATCAAACAATGAAATTGTGATGTGAGAGTGTGAATTCTTGCATTCATATGAATTATTGTGAGATGTTATCCTTATTGTTGAGCTGAATACAAGCATTAAATAAAATATTGAGAATTGAGATTCATGTGATGTGTACTCGATTGTTTATTGATGATATTTATACTTTTCTCATATGGAATTGATGATTGTGGGTGTTGGAGACAATGAAGTGCAAATGCACATATTTGAATATATATATATATATATATATATGATCCTTTATATGTGACTTGATTGTGAATACTAAATGTATCCAAAAGGTGAGTATATGAATATTTAATATTGTGTTGATATAAATATATTTTGAGCTTGTGTTTGAAAATTGAATTGATAATGTTAAGTATGTTTTTGGAATGTCTCCGAGTTGGTTTGAGTTTTATTTGAGTGAGGGGAAGTTTGTATAGCTTTGGGAAGGCTAAAAAGGGAATTTTAAGATTTTGAAGGAAAGGAAAATTTAGTCCGAGATACGTGGGACAGTATATAATTATGGTATAGGGATAACCAAGCCCAATTGAGATTTGTTATAGAAGCGTAGTTATTTTTATTGCAGGATTAGCCCTACTTTAGTAGGGAGATGTCTATATTTTAGGGGAGGTTTTGCCAAATTTTTGGTAGATTCCTCATAAATTGTCCTTTTGTCATTAGGTTCTTATGATAAAGCCTAGTCTGCAATGGATGAGTCATGGTCTATGGGTTGTATTATGAAATGTAGATGATGGTATGGGTATGCTACAAATGGATTACTAATTAAATACCATGTGAGATTAATATATGTTTTATGAATATGAATGTTTATGATAAGCAGTTGAGGAATCAAAGAGATTCTAATAGTAAAGGTGAAGTGGAGTCACCATTCACCTAAAGAAACAACATGGGAAGTATAAGAGCTAATGAAGCAAAAATAACCGTATCTTTTTCCGAAAGATGGTGAGTTATTAAATTTTGAGGATGCAATTTTATAAGGAGGGGAGAATTGTAATGCCTACAAAGTGGGGGCATGCAATTTTATGTGAAGTGTATACATATTGTGAGTAATTACTTGTTAAATTATATGTGATTCCTTGGGATACGTGGTAAGATTGAGATGTTATTAGATTGGGATTTAGGTGTGGATTAGGACTTAATTATAAGAAAATAGGGACTTGAGTGATGCAATTAAAAGTTTAAGGATTAATTGGGAAGAGTGGCAATTCATTAAGGAGCTAAGTGGATATTTTTATGATAAATATCATAAATTTTGTCTAGATCCTTCCTTCTTCAACAAGACCATGCAATTCTTATTGTATATGAGTTTGTTAGAAACTAGCTAGTTGCACTCTTGTTCCTTCAAAAGAAACTAGGGATTTGGTAGAGAGAGAGAGAGAGAGAGAGAGAGTTGATTTGGCTAAGGAAGTTGGAGATCTAGGCTATAATTAGAAACCTTCAAAGCTCAAGAACATCTCTTGGTAAGTTATTTATGTTTTTGATTGAGTTGTGAATGAGTTGGGTAGTATAATTCGTGCTCTGTTTTTGCTAAAATTTCATCCTCTGTGTTTTTGCTATAACTCGAGCTATAGAGCACCAAATCTAGTTTTGTTGGATTTTAGAGAAACTTCAGAGAGTCCTTTACAACTTTTAAGTTTTGAGTTTGAGTCAAATCTGCTGTTAAGTTGGTCGAATTAGACAAGATATTTTGTTGCTCACTCTGTCACATTATGTGACCTATTATTGCTTAAATTGTCATAATTAATTCTATACATGTGATAATTAGGTGAATTCAATGGGAATTAAAGTATACTCATATAGGTAGAGTTTGTATAAATTTGGTAATTTTAGGAGGTATCTATGATTCTTAAAAGCAATATGAACTTTATGCATCAAACATGCCATCAGTAGTATATAGGCTGGTTTATGAATTTTCTTATATGATGGTTAAATAGTGATATCTAGAGTTTTAGAACTTCAAATTGAGCAAGTTCAAATTCTCTGAAAACTTTAGAGAGTCTCCTATAACTTTTATATTTTGAGCTTGAGCTGATTTTGCTGCTATAATTGTCTGGAAGAGCTCGATATTTTCTTACTCTTACTATCAACTCTATTTTGCCCGAATTTAATCAAAAATCCATAATTTATTCCATACATGTCTAATTTGAGTAATTCTAGTTGGAATTGGAAGTAGACTCATATGTCTAGCTTCAGTATTATTTTCGTGATTTTTTGACATGTATGTGAATTATTTGGATACATTGAACCTTGAACATTAAGTTGTACCTAGTTACATTTAGTTGAGTTAGATGCAATAGTCATGCTTGTTATGTGGTATTGATGTGTAGTTATGTGTAGGCATTTACAAGGATAGAGGAGATACCAATCACTAGGAGAGCTTTACTTTTGAAGGAGTTGAATGCTTGAGGTAAGTGATTATTAATATAATACTTATATATCTAAATATTGATTCTCTTGTATATATAATGGTTGTATAATTGTGTAAGTTATGCAAGCAATTTGATGTGGCATGAAATGAGAAGTAATGAATGTGGGAATAGTGAATTGTGATTTAAGTTGTGAATTGAATGTGGTGAATTTGTGGATTTGAGAATGATGAGGTGGAATGAGTTTCAATATGTGTGGATTGTGAATTATGGTGAATATCATATTTGTATATGATGAATAATGTGAATGTGAGAATGAATTAGTAGTTGTGGATGGAATGTTAATATGATGACTTATTGTGATGCAATTATATTGAGTTGTGTTGTATATGATGTGTGTGTTTCACAAGAAGGTGAAACAAGTGAGGAAATGATGATGTATGAGAAAGTGCTTTGAGTGAAGACTGAGCCGGGCGGATAGTCTTCACTGATTGTGAAATAGGAAAGCTGAGTCAAGCGGATAGCTACCCATGATTGAATTAAAAGAAGTGAAACTGAGCCGGGCGGATAGTCTCACTATATGGCCATTTGAAATTGTGAATGAGATTGTGAGAAATATGCCAAATGTGGTTTTGTGTGAGATGATGGTATAGAAATGGTTTTAGCCTGATATTGAACCATGAGATGGGAATGTGAGTGTACACATTCTTATGATTATGTGACTTGGTTATGGATAATTAATTTGCATAATCACGCTTTATTGCATTGTGTTTAAATACCTACGTGTTGAATATGGATTGAATTATTGTGTGATATTGGGTAATTGTATACAATTATATGTGTTTGTGTTGTTAAATGTTAAAGGATTATTGTTAGTATTAAAGTGTTGAATGATTGTGAAGTATTTGGAGTATTGTACAATTGAATTTTAGGTTGAGGACATAGGTCTAGACACGGACGTGTCTCAGACGGTGTAGCGAGACACGAGCGTGTCTATCGGAGGAAAAATTAACTAGCGAGTCTACGAACAGACACTGGCACTCGCCATCAAGGGTGGCATGTGATCAGACACTGGTGCTCGCCAGGCAGGAACACAACCGTGTTCTTGGCTGTGTCTCGAGGAAAGTTTTTGATACATGGCTGTGTATAAATGCCTTATTTTAGACCGAAAGACACGCGGACGTGTTCATAGCCGTGTGTATGAATGTGTTTTGGGACCGAGAAGTACATGGGTTAAGACATGAGCATGTCTCAGACCATGTAGTCCAAATTTCAACTATTTTGACTTATTTCTATTAATTAGTTCTTGAGAAGTATTATATGTATGATTATATTAACAATTGCTTATTGAGTCGCAAGCTCATTTCTTTGCAAAAATATATTTTTTAGGATGTAGATAGATAGAGCTTGAGGTGTGTGGTGTGTATGAGCTTAGGTGGATCAGAAGCAAGCCTGGTGTCGACAATCTCATCCTTAATTGCCTTTGTCATTTTGGTTTATGTATGACATCATATTGTTGGGTTCCGGGTCACATACATGTAGCGGAAAATAAAAACTTTTAACACTAAAAACCCTCACCAAGATCCAAGTAGTTCAGATTAAGTCAATTTAATCGAGTGTAGAATCTTACCAAGACGAGTTCAAAGGCAAGATTGTAGGAAGGAAGAGAGGAGGTTCACTCCGGTGACACCCTACCTCGAGCTTTTCATTTTCTTCTTTCGGATTACAGACGCTACTATAGAGCACCGTCCTCTACTAGTATCCACACGAACAGAACACCCAAAATGAACTCGGTGTGCTAGCACCTTTCTCTTAATTTTTCTCTCTTTGCTTTTCTTTCTCAAATAACATAGTTTTTAGGAATAATGATGTGCAGAGAACACTAATTCTATATGTGATATATATAACTATATAAATATCCATATCAATTAGGGTTTGAGAGTCCTACTCAAATACCAAAACTATTTTGGTTTATTATCCTTTATTTATATTTATATATATATCCTAAAACTATTTTAGAGATATATATAAATATATTTTCCTTTTTAAAATTTAATTATGATAACTTTTACTATAAATAAATTTTAATCATTTACACATAAGAGAGATAATTATTTAATTAGGCTAATAAGCCCAATATCAATTTTGGGTCTGTTCTATGTGTGACCCTGTAGGTTCACATAACGTTGGCAATGGGCCTCCAATCCAATTGGTAGCCCATAAGTCATAAGTGGCCTCTAGCAAGACATTATGACTACCCAAGTCATGTGAAGGTCAGTAATCCGACACAACTTATTTAACAATAATATTATAGTCCTTTTGTACATGATATCTTAGATTGAATATAAGGCATGGTTTATGTCATCCTTAATTATTCAATTATTTCTCAATCTTAATTAGGCTAAAATTGATAACTCCTTATCAATTGATTTCAAGCATGGCCATGCATTTACATTCAATCTAATTTATCGAGGGGCCCATAGACATCCTCCTCATGATTAGCTAGGGACAAATTCCTTCTTGATCACTCATACTCCTCACATGATTCATTTTATATCCAATCACAATCTATTATATCATCCTGTTAAAGATAACATTAGAATGTGTCAAAATATAAAACTCATCATGCAGGAC
>CATIWO010604652.1:0-11667 GCA_949673435.1 Macaranga tanarius | reverse complement strand
ATAATAATAATAATAATAATAATAATAATAATAATAATTATTATTATTATTATTATTATTATTATTATTATTGTATTCATTTTAAAAAATAAATAAATTTTTTTCTAAATAAAATATTAAAAAACCCTTCTCCTAAACCATTAAAATAATGTTGTATTTTATAGTCGTATTATATATATACGTACATATATATATATATATATATATATATATATATATATATATATAATAAAAAATAATATAATAAATTGACATAACCAATCAACTTGTCAAATAATAAATAATTTTCAATAAATATAAATAATTAATATATTAAACAATAAAAAAAATAACAATAAATATAAGCAGACCACGTAACGTGCGGATATACAATTAGTTACCTATAAATTCTATTGGTATCAAAAATTAAAAAAAGTTTATAATTCCTGTGGTAATTTTTATGTTTTGAAAATTTTGCAAATTTTTTTATTTGATTATTTATTTGTAAATTTTGCAAAAAAAAAATGTATTTTGGTCAATTTTTTTTAAAAATAAATGCACGTATAATATTTAAAGTGAGCAATTTCTAAACTGTCACTTGTATTTTATTCTATTTTAATTCAAGTATAAATTGTATTAGAATTATAAATAATTTATTAGTTAAAATATTTTTATTAAATTTTAAAGATAAAATAAATATATATAAAATCACAAATATTATAATTTTTAGTATTTTTTTAGAGGGAATGAGATTTAAACCCCCTTCTTTAGATGCTCATCCTGTGGCTAGAACCAACTAACTCTAGGCGGATGGGCTATAATTGTAACCTATTTATAATAATTTATGGTATCAATGAACCTACTTATAATCTAGTTTAATCAACATTAATTATAATTTTTTTTTTTTTAACATTTAAAGCCCTGGGAGGTCATGGGAGAGCGGGGGAATGGGAGAATTAGACCCCACCCTACTACCACGAATATTCGATGTTAAACTCCATACGAAAAGGGTGTTATTCGGTATTAACCCTACACGGAACGGGTATTAAACTAAAGAATAAATTCCTTGGATTTTAGGTGATGGTAGGTCTCGACCTTTGGTGTGGCAAGAGCCCCACCACCGCAACCACCCAGTTGTGGTACATTAATTATATCCTATTGACGTGATGGTGAACTGATGCAACTAATGGATAACATTACAAAGGCTAAAAGCCTCCCTTATCTTCAAAAAAAAAAAAAAAAAAAAAAAAAAAAAAAAAAGGAGGCAGCCTTCCATGTGGTTCACGACATCCACATGTCATGCATAAAAATATAGTACGATTTGATTAATAAAAAAAATCAATTAACCTAAGTATGTGTATCAACTGATTTATTTTGGATAAAAGACTTATTGTAATTGCAGACTTATACAGATAATTGTTAACTGGATAGATTCATTTTACACGTTTATAATTCATACTCACTAACCCTTTGCTAATGATATGGGATCCGGAGATCCTGTCCCACATAACATTATGTGTTTGTCATAACAGATTGACATGGTACATACACATCACTATATCGTTTATTTTTTTCAACGACAGACTTAATGAGTATTAATTGATTGTACAATATCAAATAGTTAATGTTGATATTTTTATGATGATTAGATCACTCTCTTATTAGAAAAAGAAAAAAAAGTAAGTTAGTATTAAAATTTTATATTATTGTATTTTCCTCATGTAATCAGTGACAACAGTAGGACAATAGCAGCCCTTAATTTCAAAATCTCTTCTTTAAAAAAAAAATAAAATATTAGGCCTAATACATCAACTTATAAATTGACCACTTACAGATCTCAATTTGTGAAAAGTAAAATTTATCAACACTCTTATAACTAATTGAGGTGTTTAAATGATTTTTTATAAATTAAAATGAAACTATTTAAACACTTAAGCTCAATAAAAAAATTTTATAAGTCATATTTTGTCAAAATAATCAAAAGTTAAGAGGTGAATTGACAAACCGTATTAAGTTAAAAGAGCTGCAAATCTATTAAGCCTTATATATATATATATATATATATATATTTAAATTTTGAAAAAAAAATATTTGAGGCCATATGGTGTTTTTTTCTGACACAAATGTTAGAAAATTTTGTTGAAGTTTAATGAATTTTAAAATTTTATTTTTTAGTTTATTTTTCATAAAATATTAATAATTTTTATTTTTACTATATTAATTAAAATTAGAAGACTTTAAATGAACATTTGTGATATTTTGTAATTTTATTTCAATTTTTGTTTTAATTTTGTCAAAAATGTTATGATTTTATCAATTATTGACAATTTTAGTTGAAATAGTCTATTAATTAAAATAAACTATAAGATGCTAACGTCACATCTATGAGCTATCAAAATTTTCCTTTCTAATTCACAAGTGCAAAACATTTATAAATTTTGACAAATATATTTTGATTTGAAATTGTTTGGCCAAACTTAAATAAAAAATGCTTATATGATAATTTAAAAAATTAAATTCTCTTTCATAAATTTTTAAATTTTAGGGATAAGTATAAAAAAATATCTTGTGGTTCGGTGTATTTTCACTTATAGACCTATAGTTTTTTTTGTGACATTTAGAGATATATAGTTTCATTTTCTAACACTTTAATACCCTCTCAACTAATATTGTCATTATTTTATAACAAAATATTAATGTAACACTATATTTTACTAATAAAAATGTTTTACATCTGATTTACTATTAATATTACTATTTAGATACTTTTGGAAATATAATAAATTTATTTTAAAAATTATTTATTTTTATTTCTAATAAAATAAAAAATACAACTTATTTTTATTTTTTATAAATTTATTTTAGTTAGTTGAATGATATACTATTTAATAAATAATTTTACTATTAAATATTCATATTATTTAATCATTACATGATATATTTTTAATAATATTACTAAGTAGGGTACTAAAATGCAAATAAAATCAAACCACATACCTCTAAATGTCACTAAAAAAATCACAGGTCTATAAGTGAAAATGCGTCTAACCACATGGTATATTTTTGTACTTATCCCTAAATTTTATAGTGGTTATTATATATATATATATATATATATAAGATATAACAAATTTTCTTCTAATTTAAAGTTTAGTGTCTTTAGTTCATTCTAAAAAAATAATTATTAGATAATTTATAAAAATTAAATTATCTCGATGAACAATTTTTATATTAAAATTATTTATAACTTTTAAAGTAATCGACAATCATTTATAATTATAAATTCAAGTGATTAGTATATGTCAATATTTTATTTAATTTTAATAAAATCATTATTTGTACTGAAATTGTTAAAAAATAGTTGAATTAAAATAATATATCAATTATAGCTCCACTAACACATATTAAAAAAAAATTAACGCCACTAACATATTAAAAACAAAAAAAATTAAGTACGAATTCAAAAAATTTTTATTGCTTCTAGCTCCGCTAACAAACAAAAAAATTAAGTCTTAATAACTAGTACACATAATAATTGGCAATGCCATGCAACACGTAGTATGCAACACAAATCACCACGTGCCTTTGAGTGCGAGTTTAAGAGCTTTCTATATAAAGGGTAGTGGTAGAGGTCGATCTATCTATAATTCAAAACAATCGAACAATCTGAAAAAATTTTGTTTGATTTTTTAGCTGTAAAAGGATGTCTCTTAGCCAGTTTACATCAACCAACAACATTTCTTATGAATCAAAAGTGAGGAGATCTGCCAATTATCAACCTCCTATTTGGGATTATGATTTTGTTCTTTCTGTGGAAAGTCATTTTGCGGTAAATTAATTTATTTAATTGTGTGTTCTTTTTATTATTTTTTTAATTAATGAAGAAATTACATGATTTAAGCATTTATTGACTGCACATTAAAGCGTAATTCTCCTTTTTTAAATCGATAATAGTAGAATTTAAACTCTGCATCAAATCGACAATAGCAAAATTTAAATTTTACACCTTAAAATATTTTTAAAGAGGAGTTATTATCAAACTACTCCATCACTGCCTTTTTTATACTATTTTAAATGCAAAGTTTTTTATTTCCCTACGAGATTGCATGGTGATTTATTTTGTCTTGCTTCGGTATCACAAGATTCACAAGTAATAATAATATGACCTTACTATCGTATCAACATTCTAGCAGAGGAAAAAAAAAAAAAAAAAAAGGTCCACTTATAAATGTATTTTATGACCCAGATAGCAAAACAATCCAATGTATCTCTTATTTCTGTGCTATTTAATTTAAATTATTTATGTATAGGATGATGTTAAAAAAAAAAAACTTCATTATATATATATATAAGATGCGAAGGTTTTTTTTTTTTTAACAACTTAAATAATTATTCAATTTTAAATTTCTGCTATTGTAAGATTAATTTAGTAGTTATATATATGAATATGGGTGAACACAGTTATTATGTCAATTTTCGTTACAAGAATTATATGCATGTAATTTAATTTTGAGGACTGAATGGCAAATATAGGGAGAGCAGTACGTTGCAAAAATCAACAAGCTGAAAGCAGAGGTAAAGATTAGGTTTGAAGAAACAAAGAACTCATCTTTGGATAAACTTGAGATGATTGATACTGTGCAAAGACTTGGAATTTCTTACCACTTTGAGGATGAAATAAATGAAGCACTCAAAAGCATATACAACAATCATATCCAACTTGGGAACACACAGAAAAAATTAGAGGACTTATATGCCATTGCTTTAGAATTTAGACTCTTAAGACAGTACGGATATGACATAAATCAAGGTAATATAAGTAGTATTAGTTGTTATTATTATTATTAACAAAAATGAAAATGTTTGCTTATATTCAAATGATACACCTAATGATTAAATGTGAAGTATACTTGAGATACTTTACATTCGATCATTGAAAAGGTAATAAATATTCTAGATGATATAAATTCAATACAGTAGGTAAGAATTTTTTTAGATAAAAAATAATGATATTTAGTGAATAATTAGTTTTGAGAAATTTTTACCCATTATAGGTATATCACAACTAATAATTAAATTTATATATTAGGTATACATTATAGGTATATATATATATATATATATATATATTACATTTGATTAGCTATGGTAAAATACCAAAACTACTATTTTTTTTTTTTTTTAAACATACCAAAAGCACTATTAGTTATAATACTTCGGATACAAGTTTTCAGTAATTATATTTTTTCATTATTTATATCAGTGACTCGTTTGAAATATAATTCTCATTTCTTCAGATGAATATAATATTCATTATTTATATTTTTTTTCACTATATATATATCTATTACATTTTATTAGTTATGGGTAAAATACTAAAAGTACTATTAAGTATATAATACTTTAGATAGTAATTATATTTTTTCATTATTTATATCAGTGATTTGTTTGAAATATTATACTCATTTCTTCAGATGAAATATGCATGATAATATATATATATATTCATGCTCTTGAACAGAAATTTTCAACAATTTTCTGGATGAGCAAGGCAATTTCAAGGAATGCTTTAAAGACGATTTGAAGGGACTAGTAAATTTATATGAAGCATCATATCTTATGATAGAAGGCGAGAATATCTTAGAACATACCCAGAAATTTACTATTAAAAATCTTAAAAAATATGTGAAGGAAAAAAATGGTGAAGAATGTTATCTATCAATGATAGTGAGCCATGCTTTAGAGGTTCCGTTGCATTGGAGGATGCAAAGGTTGGAGGCCAGGTGGTTTATTCATGTGTATGAGCATAATGAAGATATGAAGCCTATTTTTCTTGAACTTGCCAAATTAGATTTCAACGTGCTTCAAGCTACTCACATGAAAGAATTGAAACATGTCTTGAGGTAAAGATATTTTTTCACCATTTTGTTTATGCTTGCTGAATTTTGTTATTAATCTATTATTATAAAATAAAGGGGTTTTGTATTTTTCTACTATCAACTTAAGTCCAATTTGCAAATCTATCTAATTTTTAAAGTTGTGGCGAATTCATACATGAACTTGGCGAATTGTTGCAAATCTACCAAAAGTCAAATTGCTTGGGTTGGTGATGACGTGGCGTGATGACATGTGGCAAGCAATTTTGACTTTTGGTAGATTTGCAACAATTCGCAAAGTTCATATATGAATTCACCACAACTTTAAAAATTAGATAGATTTGCAAATTGGACTTAAGTTGATGGTAGAAAAATTCAAAAACCCTAAAATAAACCATAATGTTTCCAACCATTTCTATATATTTATCTTAATTTTAAAATTTGGTAATATTATAATTTGACTAATTATTTATAATTCTAGTACATTTTTGCATTTTAGTCACGTTGATAAAAACATACACATGACCACCGTAGAAAAAAAGCTATTTTCAGATGCATGTGTACATTTTTTTTATAACATTACTAAATTACTCATTATGATAAAATTACAAATAATTAAATAGATTAAAATATTTTTATCAAATTCTAAAAGTTGGAACAAATTTATAACAAATCGTAATGTTGTAATTTTTATACCAATATATCTTTAATTATATTTCTTACTAAAATCTAATTATATATTAGTTTCATTGTCATGTCAAAAAATTCAGGTGGTGGACCAAGAATGGGTTCAGTGAGAAGTTGAGCTTTGCTAGGAATAGAGTGGTTGAGCTTTTCTTTTGGAGTGTGGGCATAACATATGAGCCTCAATATAGATATACAAAGGGAAATGCTATCAAAGGTAGGTGCAATTGTGACAGTAGTTGACGATATGTATGATGTTTATGGTACTTTGGATGAGCTGGAGCTATTCACAGATATGTTGTGAGGTACATACCCCTTTAGTTTTTTTTTTTTTTTTTTTTTTTAACTTGGCCGCCTCGAGAACGACTTGGTTTAAAACCCTGAGGGCTTCTGGGAGAGCGGCGCGGGGGATCAAACTCTGCCCTACTACCTGGATATCTGGTGTTAAACTCTACACGGAAAGGGTATAAGTGGAACCACTTGTTTTTATAAAGTGGTGGAGAGGGGAGTCGAACTCCCCTCCCCAAAAGCATACTCTAGCATGTTTTACCGCTGAGCCACTACCCCAGCGGTTATACCCCTTTAGTTTGTGACAAAATTTTTGGCATTTTTTTATATAATTTTGGACTGACTTAATTTAAAATTTTTTTTTTCCTGATTTCAGATGGGATATCAATGCAATTGATCAACTTCCAGACTATATGAAAATATGTTTTCTTACTATGTACAAAACCATTAATGAAATGGCTTCTACAATTCTCAAGGATCAAAAACTGGACATCATTTTTTATCTAAAGAAAGTGGTAATATATATACTGCTTTATTATTGGAAGGCCCAAATAATTTACATATTACAAATTGTTTATTTTCCATATGTGTTATAAAAGTTTATATTTTCAGTGGGCAGATCTATGTAAATCATATTTATTGGAGGCCAAGTGGTTCTATAATGGACCTACACCAACTCTAGAAGAATATTTAGAAAATGGATGGATTTCAATATCTGCGCCATTGTTATTATTCCATGCATATTTTGCAACCACAGATCAATTGTCAAAAGAAGTATTAGAATATTTGAAAGAGTATCCCAATGTACTTAAATGGGCATCTATGATTGTAAGATTTGCAAATGATTTGGGAACCTCTCAGGTATGTAAATTTAAATTTTTTTCCCTATATTTTGTTAAGATATATATTAGTTTTTTCTCAATATTTTACATTTCTAGTAATGATTCTAAAATTAATATATATATTGCACCAAGGTGTAAATAACACAACCAAAAGTTTGTTAGGTTTTAATCACACAAATAACTAATTCTAGTCATTTTCAGAACACAACCCAAAGTTTGTTTAGGTTTTAATCACAGAAATAACTAATTCTAGTCATTTTTATAATATTTGGATTCGAATTTAATAAAAATCAAAATTTTAGTAATTTTTCATTTCTTTTGAATATTGAGCTAAACACTCGAATTTAGCTCATTAAGTACGTCACATCTGTTTAAGACATATTAATAATTTCTTTAGGAAAAAAAAAGCTTTAATACTAAAATTTGCATCACGCATTTTATTAATTATTTGTAATTTAGCATAAATTAAAGACTTATAGGCTTTTATACATAGACATTAGAATTATTTTTGAGCTTCTTAATTAGACTCGTAAGCATTAGGTATAATTTTAGAATAAGAAGGCATGGAGTGCAGACTTCATGGTACTCAAAATTTATAATTAATACAAATTCATGTGTTTGTTTAACATAGGAGGGGGAGTTAATTTCACCCCCCTACAATATTTAAAAATTAAATCTATAATTTTTAATGTCCTAAATGAAATTTTTATCATTTAACTGCTTAACTTTAGCATTGTAACACTTTAATTTGCTACTATTTTAATATATTGTTTTTTTTTAATTATATCCAGCATGAAATAAAGAGAGGTGATACTCCTAAATCAATTCAATGCTACATGTATAAAACTGGAGTTTCAGAAGAAGCAGCTCGTGAGCACATACATTATTTGATTGGTGAAGCATGGAAGAAGATAAATAAGGATCAAACTCAACATACCACCTTGCCGCAAACTTTCAGTAATTTTGCAATGAACATAGCAAGAGTGGCTCTATGTGTCTACCAATATGGAGATGGGTTTGGTGCTCTAAGTCATGAGACTAAGGCTCAAGTGACATCCTTGTTTTTTCAACCTATGTCCCTCATCAATAGAGAAGAGTGACAAAATTAAAACAATTTGTTAAGTTGATTAATTACAGTAATATGCTTTCGTAGATGTGTCCTTTAAATGTTTTTGTTTATTTACTAAAAAGAAATAAACGAGGAGATATGAGTGTGTTCCAAAGATCTTTGCTAATTAACTATTGCACACATCAAATGCTAAAATTTTTTTGTTACTTTCTCATCTTAATTATCACTTGTAGATATTATTTATTTATATATTTATATATACGCACACATGATATACTTTTTTAATTTTTTATAAAATGGAATTGAAATTAGAAGCTAACAAATTTGATGAGCTGTATTTATGAATAATTTATTTTTGTCATTAAAAAAATTTCCATTTAGTGAGGAGAGTACTATATATGTTTTTTTTTTTTTTTGCTTAATACGATTGATACATCCCACATCTTTTGTCAGTTTATTTCCTCAACTTATAAAATTATTATCTATATGCTTGAACTTACTAAAACAAAATTTATCGACACTTTTCGTACTATACGAAAGAATTAAAATAGTTTTTTTTATAAGTTCAAATGAAACTATTTAAAAATATAAATTACATGAAAAATGTTCCGACCCAACTAAATAAAAAAAAAGCAAGAAAGAAAAGGGTGCCTCTGCAAGAGGCAGTTGCCTCCAAAAATAAAGAAATAACTACTTCTGGCAAATACAAATTAAAGAACGTAAAAAAAAAAAAAGTAGGGAAGTACGTATAGAACAAAAAAAACCTTCTATAAGAAATTCTCCTTTGAACAATAGACAAAAAGAAGAGTAAAAAAAGTTGTGAGTGAATGTATTTTTTCTATTGGTGTGATTAATACTTGACTTAGTGTTGATATACAAATATTCATTTATGGATTCATCAAAAGGTAAGTGATCCTATGTTGATTTTGATTTTAATTTCACATTTTTTATATTGGTATCATAGCATAATTGATGATTTTCATGTTAATTATGAATTAATTTCATTTTATAGTTTGAAATTGTTGAATTTTCATGTATATGAACATGGTTAAGGCAACAACTTTGTGCCTATTTCTGCACTTGTATACTATATGTTTTCATGCCATGGATTTTATATGTATTTAAAGTATGTAATGCAACCTTTACAATGATATAAATAACATTTAATTTGGTTAAGTGTAGACAAAGATATAATTGATTAAAGTTGCCTACTTGCAAAGCTGAACTCTGAAATTTTTCAGACTTAATAAATTTTTCAAAAGTTTAAGATGAAATGTTATTATACTCAAAGATTGAGAGTTTGAAATTCACAAACATACTTATAGGTTTCAGAATTGAAATTCGATCATACCATTGATCTCGGAATAGTTAAAAATATGGGGTAGAAAAAATTTCAGAGTCAGAATCACTATAAGATGGTGTGTAAGCCATGCTCCACCGCCTAAGAATGGGCAAGGGCTGTGACACACCCCTTTCTCTATCATCAGGGTCAGTGCAACATTAAACTACTCTTCATTTCCAAACCATTATATATTATAACTTATTACAAATAATCATCCTTACGAGCATACTATAATACAAATAAAGTTTACAACATATGCATCTATTAAATGACTGTACATATGCCGCTGAGGCTTATAAAATAAAAAGTTATCTCCGAACAGTAAAAGTTATTGGCTCAACCTCTTCTAGTGCTCACTTCAAAACATACTATATAAGGATCCACTGATCCACCAAAAAGTAATCTGAAATGGTTTAGATAGGTGGGGTGAGTACGACTACTCAATGAGAGGATATATGTATAACTACAGAAAACATTAATATATATATAATCATGTAACATAATATAGAAATTCAACTTTAATAAAATACAAATCCATTTATGATATGGAAAAAAAACTTGTGTATTTATGTAAATACTTCTTTTTCAACAATTTTTGCTATAAAAATAGAACATCCATAAATTTTCCTCAGAATTCTATAGTATTGCTTGAAATAAACCATGGAAATCATAGACAAAAATCATCAAGATCAAATACATAATTACATTTACACATATACCATTATACACTCAGGTGGTATCCTATAAATCCCATGCAAAATTAGGAGCTGAATGTCTTAACTGGCTACCCAAAGTGCTAACTCATCATCGTACGCATGCATAGAGTTATTGCCCGTCGGTAATATAATTTATTTCATTTCAGTCAGTATTCAAGGTGTGATTTCATAGGCAACCTTCTGAGTGTATTTCTTAAATCATATATTTCAAGACTAAATTCTCATGTATATAGCTCAAAATAAACTTAACATCATGCAGTTTCAGATAACTAGAAAATACATAATTGCAAATAGCATTTAGAAAATTAATAAACATCAATCCTTTGCAAAACAAAAGAATATATGCATTTTTAAGATTCAATAAATACATATCATAGATTTTAAACCATTGTTATACTAATATCCACTCACTTGATAAGATGATTGACAATTCTAGCCAGTAGGGGTTGCGTTATGCTTTACGGTTAGGGCTTATAGCCTTAATTTTACTCAATTTAATTGATCTACAGCTTAAGGATATGACTTAGGACCCAAAAAATGGTTCGAAAATGCTCAAAATAGGGTTCTGGTGCCTAAATGGCCACTTAGCTGCACAGAGGCGCCCCTCAGCATCACAAAGGTGCCCATCTCTATGCGTCACAGACAGTTCCTGCGGCCAAAATCAACCATTTTCATAATATTTCATCAATTTTCAACATCCAAATCAATTCCAACATCATTCTTAACATCCCAGGGGTCCATTTTAGCATAAACAAGCTTAAAAACTCAAAACTTCAATCAAAATATCAAATTCTATATAAATTCAAAAACTAGAATCAAATAATTTTTACTTACCAAAAATTCTTATTTATACTCTTGAATTTGTAATAAG
>CATIWO010604521.1:0-11829 GCA_949673435.1 Macaranga tanarius | reverse complement strand
TGGTCTACATCAACCATAAGAAGTTTGGTAAGTTTCTTTGAACTTGAACTTCTAGGTGGTTGTGGTATGCATGCTTATGTGTTTAAATTTAGCTATGTGTTAATTGCAAATTGGATCTTGGGCAAGGAATTCTTCATTTGATGAAGAACTATGCAAGTGAAATTTTTGTTTTTTCACCCTCTTTGGCATACACCTTCCGCTTTAGTTTGTTGCATAGCATGTTTCCTTTCATTATGATCTATAGGTTGTGATATGAAATTGTGAAATATAGGAAAAATATATAGAGAGTCGGTAAAAAAATTGCATTATGTGCTGAAAAGGTTATCGGGGAAGAGAGAGAGTTTTCAAAGCTAAAAGAATCTAGGTTTTAAAATAACGTAAATTTAGAGGATATAGTGAGCGTTTGTTTGGTTAACTAATGAAGGAAAGACATAGTAGGGAATTCGAAGAGTTTAAAAGATGAAAAGTTGATGGTAATAAGAATTTTGCTTAGAACTATTACCTGATAGGAAATGTGTGAACTTAATAGTTATAGAGTTGAAATAAGGAATAGTACCATTTTGGGATAAATTGGATATGGAATTGTTATGATAGTATAACTTATTATGTAAGGAGATCATTATACATATTCAAAGTAGAAAAAAATAGAAATAGTGGGTAAAGAAGAAACTGTATATGTTTGATGATTCTAGTTGCAATTACATCATATGTGATTTGAAATAGGCAGGCAGTCTATTTAATTTATATTGAAGATTAAGTCGAGAAGAATGGGTGAATTTAGATAAATTATTGACATTATTTTAGTATTGGAAGGTAGATTTAGAATTAAAGTATACCAAGATCGCATCAATATTAATTACTTTATCAAGAGAGCTGAAAGAGATAAAAGAGGATAAATTGACGAATTAAATAGTATATTACAGAAGTATTAATTCTGTTTATATAGAACAAAGATGATGGGGAGTAATTAAATGTTGATTATGAATTAGTAAACTATATGTTGATAAGGACTAATTATTTATTTGTAGGAGATGAGGAATTGTTTGATTAATGAAAAGATGTTACATTGTTTTGGGGAAGGACAATTTGAAAATTTAGATATTGGTAACTCTAGATAGCAGAATGTTCTATTGCCGAGACAACATTCAAAATTTAGTATAGATATTATAAATTTCTAATTATGTTAGTGGAAGCGATTAATACATTATATATAAGGAAGATATTTATAAATAAGATTTGTTAACGGTATTTGAAATAGTTATGATTATTTTATTTGATAATGCTTTTATTTATCAAATAAAGAAGAATATGACAAGTCTTTTTGAATAGTCTTAGGAGAGAAAGATAGTTGTATGTTACTTTAATAAAAATAAATTGAGAGTGAAGAAATTATTTTCCTTGAGAAGGAAATTATGAGAAGAGTGGATTGAAATTTGTTAACGAAACTGTGGAGGATAATGTAAAGCAAATACTATTACTCTCATGTTATATTTTTTAACTTATGATCTAGAGCTCTTTGTTATTAGCTAGATTTGAGAGAGTTGGAAGACATTAGTTGTGGGAAATTATAGAAATTGAAATGTGTTTTCACTTAGAAAGAATTGAGCCCAGGTAACAAAGGTGTCATGAATTTCAAATTCTTGATGGGTGGTCAACAAGGAAAATAATATGGAAGAGTTGATGTATAGAAAAGTAATATCGGTCTTTATCGAAGTTGCGACCACCAACGATATTAAAATAGACTCGTAGTGCCAATTCTTGTAGGAAATTAGAATTTTAGGATTTGTGTATATGATTTGATTATAATTGAATTGTAGATAATGGATTGAATTAGGTGAATTAGAGTGTAAGTAAGATGTGTTATATATGTATTTGATATGTGGTTTTATGTAGGAGCTATAAGAGCAAGGAAGAACACCCACTTGTCGAGGTAGATAGTATTTTAGTAAGTAGTTATTAAATATAATGTATGAGATACAAGAGATGATTAATGTTGTTTATAGAATGTTAATATTGTTGATGTATTAAAAATGGTATATGAGTGTTATGTTTGTGTAATATGCCAAGTGAATATAATATGGGCTTAGCCTTGTTATTGTGATATCCATATTAAGATATGCATATAGATGAGTATAATTCTTGGGTTGTGATATGGATGAATGATGGTATATTAATTTGTATTATGTTTGATATATGTCAAGTATATTTTCAGTTGATGATTCAAGATTGTGTTATATGTTTGGTATATTTTTAGTTTATGTTCGATATATGTTATTGCATATAGAAGGAGATTGAAAATATTCACTATGGTAAATATATCGATTGGCTTTGTGACCATCGACTATGTGAAATATTGATAAGTTGATTGGCTAAGTGTCCATCAATAAGGAAATTGATACTAAGCAATGAGAATGAGATGTGAAAGTGTGAAATTTTACATTTATGTGAATTATTACGAGATGCTATCCCTATTGTTGAAATAAATGAAAGCATTAAAATAAGTATTGAGATATAAGATTCGTATGATGTGTATTAAATTGCTTATTGATTATGTTTATACTCTTCTAGTATAGAATTGATGATTAAGGGTACTAGAGATGATGAAATGTAAATGAACATATTTGACTCTACATATAATTTTCTATATATAAGTTGATTGTAAATACTAAATGTATCATAAAGGGTGACTATATGAGTAAATACTAAATGTATCATAAAGGGTGACTATGTGAGTATTAAATTATATGGAGATATAGATATACTTTGAGCATATGTTGTGAATGAAATCTATTGTATGAAAGAGTTATGGAAACTATAAAAGGATGATATAAATGTTTGAGACCCATGATTGATTAAATACTATACAATTATGAATGAATTGAATTGATAAAATAAAGTATATTTTTGGAATGTCTCGGAGTTGCTTTGAGTATAGAAAAGTTTGTCTAGCTTTAAAAAGGCTAAATAGAAAATTTTAAGATTTAGAAGGAAAGGAAAATTTAGTTCGAAATATGTGGATGGTATAAAATTGTAAAGGTGGACTCTTGGCATATAAATTGGATTTGCCAAGGAAATTATTATCTATTCATGATGTATTCCATGTGTTTATATTAGAACAGTATAGATAGGATCTTAGTAATGTGATACAAAAGCCTAAGATAGAGATTTTTGAAAGATTGACGTATGTGGAAGAATCGATAGAATTCTAGATCAAAAGGTGAAGTGATTGAGGAATAAAGGGATTGCAATGGTAAAAATGAAGTGAGGTTATCATTCACCTATAGAAGCAATATGGAAAGTAGAAAAGCTAATGAAGTAGAAATAACCATATTTGTTCTCGGAAGATGGTGAGTAATTAATTTTAAGAATGAAATTTTCTTTAAGGAGGGGAGAAATATAACACCCGCCCTTTTTAGCATACGTGTTTATGATGTGTGAATTGCATTTTATGTATGTTAGATAATGGAGTTTATTTAAATTAAAAAATGTACTTGAGTTATATAGAGGGACTAGATTGTAAGATAAATTTAGAGTGAATTATAATAATTGGAAGTTGTGGGCTATTGTGAATTTATGCCATTTTATTAAGGAGCCAATATGGAATTGTGAGAATATTTGTATATAATTATCTAGTTTATTATTATTATTATTATTATTTGGTTAATAAATATTACTTAATATGTTATTATTAGAGGAAGACTTTAAGGATCCAAATGTTAGTTTTTGATTGGTTGGTGTTGATATGTATATGTATGTGTATATGTGTAGAGAAATGTAGAGATTTTATAAGGTAGAAGAAGAGGGTTTTTCTTGATATTTTTTGGAGAGTTGTTGATCTTGATCAAGCTAGCAAACAATTGTATTAGGAAGCATTAGAAGGTCATATATCCATTAAAGCATAATTGGTAAGCTTTGCCTGTTGATTTTGATTGTTTTAAGTTGAGTTTGGTTGTTTGCAAATTTCAGATTCTATTCCTCCTATTTTCAGTCCCATTTTTTCTACTATATCTTGAGCTATAGAGCTCTGATTTGAGTATGGTTGGATTTTATGGAAAATTCAAAGAGTTCTCTAAAATTTTTATGTTTTATGCTTAGACTAAATTTGCTGTTAAAAGGGGCGAATAAGGCCAGATATTTTATTGCTCATGCTAATGCCCTGTTCTATCCGAATGGACTTAAAAATCCATAATTAATTCTCTACATATGATAATTATGTGATTTTAGTTGGAAATGAAATTAGATTCACATATGTAGAGTCTGTATGAATTTTATAATTTTAGGATGTGTCTATGATTTTTAAGACTATTAAGAACTTCATTTATCAAACATGACAGTAGTAGCATATAGGTTGATTTGTGAATTTTTTGATGTATTGGTTAGATGGTGATATTTAGAGTTCTAAAACTCCAAATTAAGCAAGGTTTGATGTTGTGGAAACTTTAAGGAGTCTCTATAACATTTGTGTTTTGACCTTGAGCTGAAATTATAGTTAAAGTTATCTGGCAGAGCTCGATATTTTCTTACTCTTGGTGTCAGCTTTATTTTACCCGGATTTAATAAAAAATCTATAATTTATTTCATACATATCTGATTTTAGTAATTTTAGTTGGAATTAGAAGTAGCCTTATATATCTAGCTTCAATATTATTTTCATGATTTTTGGACATGTGTGTGAATTATTTGGATACATTGAACCTTGAACATCAAGTTGCACCTAGTTGCATTTAGTTGAGTTGGATGCAAAAGTCATGCTTGTTATGTGGTATTGATGTGTAGTTATATGTAGGCATTTACAAGGATAGAGGAGATACCAATCACTATGAGAGCTTTACTTTTGAAGGAGTTGAAGGCTTGAAATAAGTAATTGTTAATATAATGTTTACATATATTGATTTTTTAAGTAACTATAGTTATTTAACTATGTTGATTTGTGTATGCAATTAAAGTGGCAAGAATGATGAATATGTGATTATATTGATGTGAGAAAGAATGATGAATATATGTATATATTGTTGTGATACCACTGAATGGTCAATTAAGCATATGATGTGGTGAATTGCAAATATTGGCACTTATGTGTGCAAGCCACTTAATGTGGCATGGTTGTATATATATGTTGTGAAAATGATTGAAATATATGTATATGGTATGACATGAAGAATGTGAGAATGTGAGGAAAACGTGTGACTGTGGAGACTGAGCTAGGCAGAGAGCCTCCACTGAAAATGAAACTGAGACTGAGCTGGGCAGAGAGTCTCAGAGATGGCCACTATATAAAATATTATGAAAAAAAGAAAAAGTGAGTCTTGTATGAAATGTATGTGATGTGTGTTGAGAACTCCAGTCGGATACTAACTTGCATAAACATGCATTGTTGCATGATGTTTAAACATGTATAATGAATGTGGATTGATGTGAGATTATGATTTGTGGATTATGTGAAATGATGTGATATGGTGTAATTGTGACACCAACAATTGAATTTTGGTGAAATGAGTATTAATGATAATGTATTATGATTGGGAATTATTTTGGAATGTATATGAATGCACTTTTAGGTTGAGAAAATAGGGCGGAACACGGGCGTGTCCAAAGACCGAGTGTTGAGACACAAGCGTATCTTAGGCCGTGTGTCGAGACACAGTTGATTTTAGGTTTAGACATGGTCATGTGTCATGTCACATTTTTTATCTAGAGAGATACATGGGCATGTACACGGGCGTGTTCATAGCCGTGTATAGATTTATATTATGGCGTGTCTTTGACCGAGGCTTACACGGGATGATATACGGGCATGTTCATGGCCTTGTATAGATTATGTAAATTATGAATTTTAGACCGAGGGATACACGGGTATGTACACGGGCGTGTTTATGGCCATGTATAGATGTAACATTTAAACCTGAGAGATATACGGATGGGAACACAGTAAGTTAATAACTATTTATGAGCATGAGTATTGGACCAAGAAAAACACGAGCATGTTCTAGACCATGTAGTTCATAATTTAATTATTTAATTTTATTTTTCTTAATTAGTTCTTGAGGAGAATTGTATGTTTGATTATATTATCAATTGCTTATTAAGTCGCAAGCTCATTCCTTTGCAATTGTGGTTTTCAGAGCATAGTTAGTTAGAGTTGAAGTGTGCCCCATGAGAGAGCTCAGGTGGGTCTGAGGAAAGTTTAGTGCAGTTATTTCCATCCTCGTCATCATGGCATTCGAATATTTTAAAAATTGAGTCCATATGTATATTTTAACAGCATGTAAAATATGTGTTATGTATTTTCAATGTATTGAACAAGAGTTTTATTTATATATATATATATATATACACGCTTATCTTTTACAAAATTCTCGCATTGCCACTTGTATGATTTGAATTGTGGACATGTGTATGTGGCACTGTGAGGGTGCTACACATATGTTACTATAAATATGTGTAGCTGCTGCCAGGGGCCGGGTGCACAGTTGTAAATATAAGGTTGGTGAAAGTGTATAATCATTACCTTAGGCTGGGTACACATTATACTCTATGGAAGTAAAATAATTATGTTGTTGAGTGTATATTATATAAGAAAGTAATTTTAGAAAGGGATATTTGATTGAAATGTTTTAAAAGGATTATTTTAAATGATTCTTATTAAATTAATTATGAACTTTTATTTAATTTTTATGATTAAGCTGGAGTGTTATTTTTGTTTACTCACTGAGTATTATCCGCTAGAAATACTCACCACTCCTTTTTGTTAATTTTTTTAGAGTTGAGTAGTGATCAAGAAGATAGCTAGATTTTGATAAAGGAAGTAGGAGCAGTGAAAACTTTGAAGAATACTATTTAGATAGAGTATTTGGTAATAGTTGTAATTACTAATTTGTACTGTGAGAATTGTATATAATAGTGATGGTAATCTTTTGGGATGTATTATGATTTAAGAGTTATCTAGTGGATAATCAATTAAGAAGTAATACTCGGCCATATCAATATTTAAGTTAGGAAGGTCGAGTGTGCGACTTCCTAATAAGGGTATTGGTGGGGTTGAGTATTTCAATAATAGTCTACTGGGACAAAAAATTATAACATTTGCACTTTTGATAATTTTATTCTAACTTCTAAATTTCGATAAGATATTTTAGTTTATATAATTTAATTAATTTTAATGGAAATATTTATTTATTTTAAATTAAATCAAAAGCACTGACATAACAATAAAAAATTAAATTTAGCAATGATAAATTGTTAAATTTCTAAGTGATTGTTATTATATAATTTTAAAAATTAAAAAAAAGATTATTATATAAAAAGACCAAATATTTTTTATTTGTAGCAATTTTGTCCCAAAATTTTAATTTTTTTTTATAAATATCTTCATTTTTATAAATACATCATATTTTACTATTGAATATGTAGTTAACTATAATACTTAAATATCAATTATTTTATTACTTATTAAAATTTAAAAATATATATGATGTAGCGGAAGCTATAACAAAATAAATAATTATCGAATTCCGTTGATTCACAATGAATACCGGAAAATCAATCTTCTATTTTCTGTTGATTTAATAGAATTCCAGAAAAATATGCATCAAATTCGTTGATTCAAAGAATTTCAAAATTTGGGAAATTAGAAAATTAATTTATTCAACATCAAAACTATCCGTACTCCAAAAACATCACAAATAAATAGTTGTGACAAAACCCTAATGAGGAAAATAATAAAATACCCACAAAAGCCGAAAATAAAAAAAATAAAAAAGAAGTTAAAACTTCAAAGCCCAAAACGAAGGCCTAAATGATGAAATTTGGTCCTAAAAATGGGCCGATTACAAGTAAACTTAATAATAAATATAGGTCTCTGAGTCAGCTTCAATTTGATATATTATGGGCCTAGTGATTCCACTTATATCAAAAGTTATGGCCTTTAGAAGCGACGCTGCGCATCGAAACACTCCAAATATGCCAAAGCTTGTTCATCCACATCAATATGTCATACATTTGACACTAAATTACATTAATATAATTACTAAATATTTAATTAAAAATAAAATAATATATACATAATTAATAACTAAATATATTATTAAAATTAAATACATTAATACATGTGTTAAAAAATTTCTTAGTATTATATTATTTATTAAATTTTAAACACATGAATTTAAATTTAAAACATGTATTATTACTTTTCAACTTCTTATAAATATTAATTTATGCCTAATGGTCTAAAAATGTGATACATATATTGAGATATATTTAATTTTAGTAATATTTATGGTTATTAATCATGTGAAATATTTTACTTTTGAAATAATTTATTAATCACTTTTGAAACATTTTAGTATTAAATAAATAATATAAATTTAAGAAAGTTTATACTTAAATAAAAATAATAATTTAAATATTATAATTGACTATTAAAAATTCTACATATTTAATAGTAGATGCAACACATTTAAAAAAATTAAGATATTTATACCAAAATTAAAAATTTGGGACAAAATTGCTACAAATTGAAAATATTTGGTCTTTTCTATGCAAATATATGGTTGATGTGGCAGTCGAGCTCATATCAATGGTGCCACCCAGAATATCACATCAAGACCTTCATATTCAATTTTCATCAAAATCAATTTTGAGCTATAATTGCTACAAATTTACTAAATTGGGATTCTTTTATCAAAATTTAAAAATAGACTAAAATTGCAACAAATAAAAAAAGTTTGGATTTTTTTAACTATTGGGCCTACTCTAAATAATATGAAGTTTTAATTACTTCATCATTATTTCTGTAAATTCAGTTAAAAGTGCCTAGTTTTAAAATTTGTTAAAATTTTATCTTATCTTCATCTATATAATTTTTAAATTTATTAAAATAACAAATATTCTTCACATGTGATTTAATTTTTTAATTATCATGTCAACATTTTCATTAAATTTTTACCATATAATTTTAAATCAAAATATTTTTCTAAAATTTTTCAAAAAAGATAAATTTATAAAAAATTATAAATGTTTTAAATTTTATTATTAAAAAATTAAAATAAAGTTTACAAATATAAAAGTGTAAATTTAACATTTTATAGATGATATATCAATATCTTTTATTTGATTTTGACTGAATCTCATTATATGTTAAAATTGCCAAAAATTGACTAAATTGAAACATTTATACAAAATTTAAAATTGAAATAAAATTGTACAATATCATAAATTTCTGGATTTCCTCTATACGAGTAACTCTATATTTAAGAAAAAAAATGATCAATTTTATCCTGAATTTTGCATTTATTATATCCTGCTTTTGAACTTGTATTAATTTGCTCCTTCAACTTTTTGAGTTATGTTACTTATAGTCAATTTTATTTTAACGATCTTATTATGGTTTTAAAAATTATTTTTACATCCCTATAAAATAAATTTGACGCTAATTAAAATTTCTATCATCGTTTCCTAATAAGAAAAAAAATGTAAAAACCATTTTTAAAACCTAATCTTACTACTCTCAAGATAAATTCAATTTTATTATTTTTAATAGTGTTAGTTAAAAATGCTTACTTTACATTTTCTATTTTTATTAATATTAATACATATAATAAATTGAATTAAAAGTTGATTTTTTTTGTTTTTTCTTGTTATTTTCATTGCTTAATGTATAAAGAAACTTAAAATTTTATTTAAAATTTTAATTTTTGAATTTATTTTTAAGAGTGATAAGATTAAAATTTGAAATCATTTTTTATATTTTATTTTTGTAAGATATATATACCCATGACTTGATTAGTTTAAGTTATGGATAAGATATAAAAGACTCATATTAGAAGTCTGCTTACTACTCTTTTGTAGAGTATGAGTTTTATATTTTGTACGTAATATAACCCAAGTGATAACCTAACAATAAGGCAGAATAAAAAAAATTCTCTCTGCGTAATTTTCCTCCTTCTTCTCCTACACAAAAATACTCTGTGTATATCATTCCATTGATATTTAGATTGTGAAGATATAGCCTTTGCTCTAATAGTTAAGGCTCCGATCAACATATATATTAAGGTTTCCGCTGCTGGAGAAAAGGGTCAGTATTTTAAATCTCTTTGTGATTTATTGTTCTTCCCTATTTTTCCTTTCATTGGTATCAGAGCATGTCTACATAATTTAGTATTTTTGGCATGAGATTGATGAAAATTAAATTGAAAAACATGATTTTCGTCCTTTGGTTAATACACTGCACTTTATGTAGATCTGTGTTATTATGTCCTGTAGTGTATATACATGTTTTGATTTTTAATTTTATGTGCAAAATTGATATCACTATTAAGGAAGGGGTATTTGTAAGTTTTGACCTTACCAATAAGACCAGGACACCCGAAAATCCCCCACCGGAAAAAGTCCAGACGCCTGATTCGACCGGGAAGGCGGCGCGTGGCTTGCACGCGCCACCGTCGGTGAGTGGATCAAAGGCTCCACTAACACGTCAACCGGACACGTGGCGCGAGCTGATTGGGTAGCTCGAGCCACGTGGTCTAATAGGCTTCTGCCACGTGGGCAGAAGCCGATAAGTCAGCGTCTACGTGGCAGATGATGTGTCTGCCACGTCAGCCAACTTGGCCAATCGGGGAGTGACACGTGTTTACCACGTGGCAGACACGTCATCATGGGTTTGACATGTGGCAGTGACGTGGCTGCTGCGTCAGCACTTAGGACCAATAACATCTCGACATCTGGCGAGACGTGGACCAATGACAATGTGACACGTGGCATCAGCATTTAAAAAAAAAAAAAGGGGGTCGGCGCGTGAGAGCTGTACAAAACTCCGTTTTGATCCCTATTTTTTTTAGTATGCATATTTTAATTTTTCAGTATAATTATTTAAATTTTTTGAGTATACAGAAAATATTTTTTAATTTTTTCTCTTGTTGTGATAAATATTTAATTATCTAAATATTATTTAAAAATTATTTTATGTACTAAATAAAATAATTTATAAAAATCAAAATTTTAAAAATGCATTTTTGGAATTTTTGGTTGTCTCCATGTATAATGAAATTAATTGAAAATAAGTTTTCAATTATCCTTAGATTATTACTTTGTGTGATAAAATAAAACTCTTTTTTCTGTATTGTGTATAGAAAGGGAGTCATTATGCCAGTACCTCCAGAGATTAGGGCTGAATTTCATCTGCACATGATTTGTCATCTTAGAAAAGAGATTCGTAAGATGAGAATTGAGACTAAAAGGCGTTATGATGATATTGATGCTTTAATTGATCATATTGTACATGTCCATGAAAAGATGCGAAAGTGTGTTTTGCATGGTGGATATTCTCGAGGTAGTGACCTCGATGGTCTTACGTCTGATATGATAGAGACCCTAAATCTTAGGGATTATGGGCAAGTTTTACATCAAGCGTGGGTTAATGACATTAATCACAACTATATGGATACTATAAGAGCATTCTTGAAAGTCATATCAAGCCGAGGAGTAATAAGACTGGTGACTCCTCATGAGAACATGGTCCTAAGGAGTGGACGTATTGTGAAGCGTCTGTAATATAGAAGAAAAATCCTTTATTTTGTGCCATATGGGCTCAAGTGTAGTCTCTATAGGTCTCACCCCTTATTGGGCATTTACATGCCTCAAGCAACAGTTCCTTAAAATAGTTTTAGTAACTATTATTTTAGTGATATTATATGATGTTTAGTACATCATTATTTTGTTATGATTGTTGGATTTGGATGATCATTTATGGTTTTGGTTTCTTTTAAAATTTCTTAATAAATGTTTGAGAACATGTTATTAATAAATGCAATTTCTTAATTTGCCTATTTAATT
>CATIWO010604508.1:0-19883 GCA_949673435.1 Macaranga tanarius | reverse complement strand
GTATGAAACATCATCAGAAGATGGAGATGAGGAAAATGCACTTGAGGAGACAGACGATGAGTGATTGTCATTTAGAACAAGTCCTTGTACTTTATGTCTCTAGTTATGTATTTAAAAAAGATATTGGAAAATTAATAAATGTATTTATGTTTATTTTATACGAATGTTCTTATTGAATATTATTCATTTATGTTTTGGAATATATGTCGTGGGTATTTATGTTTCAAATATATTAATTTATATTTTTTAATTACAAAATCTAATAAATAATATACCAATATTATTTAATTAAATAATATACTAATAATTTATTATTTTTTTTAAAAAAAAAACCAATAATTAGCGACGGATTCCCGACGGATTCCAATCCGTCGGTAATTACCGACGGATTTTGAAAATCCGTCGGTAAAAATTACCGACGAGCATTTTGCCGACGGATCCAAATCCGTCGGGAATCCGTCGGTAAATCCGTCGGTAATTGCCTGTTTTCTAATAGTGTATGATCATTAAACTTTGATTTTATTTCAGCTTAAATATACAATTTTGAATTGTATCTTTTTAATACAAATATTCTATTTAAATTAAAAGTATATCTTAATTAATCGTAATTTATAAGTAATTAATTTGTTATGAATCATATAAATATTTAACCTTTTAATACCTCTAATATACATATAATTAATTTAAATATAATTTATATGTCAAAAAACTATAATATTGATATATATAATTTTCAAAAATTTAAATTAATTTCTTAATAAATGAAAATTAGGAAAGTATCTATAAAATATGTACTCTTAAGCTTAAAAAATTAATAAAATAAAACTATAAAAAATTAATAATAAAATTTAGTTAAATGGAAAAAATTACAAAATTTTGTGTTTATGTAAAAAACAAAGTTAAGAAATTTAAGCTTATGTTTTAATTTTTTAAAAAATAAATTTTAAAAACTAGAAGCGAACCTTCTATTTATATTTTTTTCTAATACCAAAAGTTATACTTAAATTAAAATTAAATAAACATTTGATATTATTATTTAAATATTATTAATCGTGAAGTAAATTAAGGTTAGAGGATCATAAATATTTAAATATAATATTTAATTATGAAAAGATATCAATTGAAATTCAGCATCAAAAATGAAATAAAATCAAAGTTTGACGATCACACGGACATTTTATTCTTTATTAATTTAAGTGAGATGTAAGATGATGTGACGAATATTTCTAAGATATTCTTTCTCCGATTGTCATATCATCAAAATTTTGATAGGTGACTTACTTGTGAAATTTAAATAAAAGTTTGGCAATTTAAGAAAGGTATATTGGTGCCAAAAATACAATCTTCTCGACTTTTATAAATTCACACCAAACTTTAAATTTTGGTAGAACTAAGCTAATTTGATATATTATTTGTAATTTTAGTAAAATTGCAATTTGGTGAAAATAAAAAATTAAATTAAATACACATGTAGTATTTGAGGTGAAGTAGCTATCTCTATTTTTATGAATTCCACATCCATATCATTTAAATACTAATTATAATAATTAGTTACATTTCAACTTGAGTGATTTTAAAAAATATAAAATGAAAATGAGAAAATTTTATTTAATTTGTAAAAACTATATTAATCTCCTTCTTTATTTAGTTTTAATCCTTTATATGAATGCAGCACCATGATAATAAGATTAGCTAATCTACCTCAATTATTATATATGTGGTTTAATTTTTAATTTTTGATCAAATTATAATTGTGATAAAATTACAAATAATATGTTAATTTGGATTAGTTTTACTGAATATTAAAATTTAATATAAATATGTAAAAAAATATCGTAAATTATAATTTTTTATAATAATTGACCTTAAAAAAATTAAAATTTATCATTCAAATTGCAATACAGTAAAAGTTTGAATACACCGTGAGTATATTTAACTCGAAAGGTGTGAAAAGAGAGTGTTGGAGAAGAAAATTATATGTACTAAAAATAAATAAAAAAAAAAGAGAAAAAATTTGTATTTTGTGTTTCATATTCTTAATTTTTTTACTTTATGTTTAAACAACTCTCATATAGTCTAATTATGGTCCAAATTGACATAGGCACACTATAGTGTTTTTCGCTTTATTATTATTATTATTTTTGTTTAATCAAAACCTATGCACTAAAATGATTGGCCATAATAAATACAAATAAAGTCAATTAAAGATAGAATTCTCACAGCGAAAACGCACATATTAGAACAAAAACTATAGATTAATTCGCCCACATAAATTTAGTTCTCTTAGTTACTATCTTTAGATTATGGCAGCACTATCATTTCCTGCTTTAAAATTTTGGCAATTTTTGTTGTTATAAATAGCAAATGCAGAGTGCTGAAGTTCATAACAAAAGCACAGACAATACATTAATTATTTCACTCATGGCAGCAGCATATAATTCATCACGCAATATAGCTACATATTTTCTAGTTTTAGTTATTTGCATGATAGCTATCAACTTGACTAAAGCAGGAGGGCCAGAAGCGATTTTCATATTTGGTGATTCAACGGTTGATGTGGGGACTAACAATTTTTTGAATGGAACCACTGCATTAGCCAACTTTCCTTACTATGGAATTGATTTTCCTAATGCAACATCAACTGGCAGGTTCAGCAACGGCTACAATTTGGCTGATCAACTTGGTAAGTCTTTAATGTTAGGGTGGACACACTTGTAGTAGGTAGCTATAGCTTTTGGCAATGCTAAAAAGATTTTGTGCATTATATTAATTCCCTTTGATAGGTAGAGTTATCGATAATGCTAAAAGATGTGGGAACTTTAACTCATTATACGATTTAGGAGTTCAAACGTTTACAAAATCAAACTTAAGGATAATCATATGGAAATCACTATTTTAAATGGGAAAATTATGTTAAAATTAAGTAAAATTTTGTGTTTTTTTTTACGATTTTATGCGATTCTACTACTTAACATTATATATTGCGTTTTTATAAAAACAACTTTTACTAAGTGTATATACATGCATTTTTAAAAACCTTTATATGAACTGTAAAATTGTACAATTTTCTGCATTTTGTAGACTCTTCTTGGAGTATAAATATTTTTGACAACCTTGACCCAAGGCAGACTTTGCATGCCTAAAGACCTAACTACATACTTCTTTCTCACATAAGCAAAAACCTTCTTTATAAATAAGTGTAAAATGATATGGCGATGCTACAAATTAATATTCTTGGTGAAATATTGATTCTTACAAGACGACGTGCGGCTGCATATTCCTGATGATTCTGAACGATGTTAAAATTGAATATCCTTGTAAGCCATGGCCAATGAAGAGGAACAAACAAAAAAAAGAATAATATATAAGAGAAGTAGAAAATATATAACATGCCAACCTAAAATTTGGAATCATATATATATGATAGTATGACAAGAAATTAGGGCTAATTATTTTATTTTGCTTCCACCTATCAACTAATAAATTACCCAAGAAGCACATGTGATCATTCGACTTGTGCTATTCTAATTATTGAGTTTTAAATTATGTTAATATATTAGATTAGTCAAAATTCAATAGATTCTAAATACTAACAGTTCAGACAAAAAAAAAAAGTATTATTATTTTTTATTAATAGGGTAAAATATCGTAAATATCCATAGGTTGCATAATAGGGGACACTCATATGCTTTTAAATTAATTAAGTAGAAATAATTTCACAAATTGACGGACCACTATATCGTTGGCAATTAAATTGTATTAGTAATTACTACATATTGTAAAAAACTCTATAGATCTAAAGAGTATTGATCCACACCAAGTAAACATATAAATAGAGTTGAAGCCGTATAAACATTGCATGCTAAAGAATGCAACAATATACTAATAGTAACTTTTGACTTGTAATTTTATGCTTTAGCAATGCTACTTGGTTACGAGAAGAGCCCACAACCTTATCTTTACCTTGCCAACAATAACTCGCTTTTTAAAGAGGAAATACTAAGAGGAGTGAATTTTGCATCTGGAGGCTCTGGGATCCTTCACCGAACTGGAAAGAAACTGTGGGTGAGTTCCATTTCTTTGTAATCTTTTAATCACTTTTTAACTCCATCATATAGTGTAATTAACATTATTGATTTAAAAATGTGCACATTAACTTGTACAATCGGTGATTTTTTGTTGAGTTGCAAATGTTTTCAAAGAAGACAAATGAAATGTTATGTCCTATATGAATTTTTCGCACCTATATTATAAAAACAATTGAAGTTGCACACTCAAATTGCTAATGTATTAAATTGAAGAAGGAACAGATAATGTTGAAAACAATATGAATGTGTATGCGTCAATCATGATGACACTAGTTGAAAGATATTTTTTTTTCTCTAAATATTCTTGTTCCACCTTAAATCAGTTGTTTGATTGTATTAACTAGTTTAATTAGTGATACTTTTACTTCCAGCTCCCATATTTCTTTGAAGAAAACAAAAATGTTTTAGCATCCTTCTTTCCTCATGTGTATATATATAGAATGTCGTTGTACCACTAGGCGATCAGATTCGACAATTCGCATTGGTCCGAGGAATTATAAGTGAGCTGAAGGGTGAAGAGGAAACTGCTAGAATTCTTTCAGATTCAATCTTCATCTTAAGTGTGGGATCGAATGACATCCTTGATAACTTCCGTTTACAATTGAACTTCACCAAGGATCAATTGATGTCCACTCTCCACTCGGCCTACTATCAACATCTAAAGGTACACACACATATATATTCCCTTTTAGTTATATTAAAAAAAATTATATTCAACATTTGTTGGTGCAAAAGGTGAGAAACTTATAACAAATCCTCTAAATAAGGTGTCAAGTTCTAATCTTATACATAAAAAAACAGCCCTTAATCTTGAAGGTTGGCCTAAATATTTGGATACTAACTTGTTCGAATTTTTTGGGTTTTGAATTAGATTGGATACTCGGGCAAGGAAAAAAAATACGGAGATAACAGGTAGGGGTGTGCAGTCGGTTCGGTCAAGAATCGAACTGAACTGAGCAAAACTGATTAACCGAATCTTCAAAAATACATAACCGAGACCGAACCGATCATCACTGAAAACTGAACCGAATCTGCTCGGTTCAGTTCGGTCAGTTTTTCGGTTAATCAATATTATTTTTTAAATAAAATTTTTATGTTTTATTTATTATTTTATAATTTCTAAGCTTATTCTTTAATTATATAACTAAAAAAATATTTTTTATTTTTAATTTTAATATTTATGTATAATTTTTTAATTAATATATTTTATTTAATATGTTTATAATAAATACATATTTAAAATGGTTGATTCGGTTATTTTTAATTTTTCAAATTCAAAACCGAAACTAAACCAAATCAAACCAGTAGATTATGTATTATCAAAAACTGAAACCAAACCAAACCTATATATAACGGTTTGGTTCGGTTAATCAGTTTTGGTCATATTCTGCTCACCCCTAAAAACGGGGGAATAAGGAACCTTAGTAACCTTTAAAAAAGATTATTCATTCTTGGGGTGGGATCCTTATTTGATCTTTATTTTTTGAATAAAAACCTTGGATTAGAAATGGGATGCATTTAATATATCAAAACTTCACCGTATAATTTGAATTTGAAACAATCTATGTCATTTTAGTAAAGAAAAACCATCAGTTCCATTCTTAACTTTGAGCCAATTATTAATTGAATACTATCTTAGAAGTCATTTCAATTTTTTCTTTCAAATTTTATGAATTGTATCAACCAATTTTATTTTTAAAAATTACTTTTATATCCCTATAAAATAAATTTGACACTTACTAATTTTTTTTATCCTCTTTTTCTTACCAAAAATATAAAAAAAATAATTTAAAATTCTAATTTTATCACTTTCGACTTAAAATCTAAGAATTAATTTCTAAATACTTGCAAAAAATTTTAACTTTTTCACTAAAACACCTTATATTTAATTTTTTTAAAACTTTACTTCTCAACATTCAACCATATTATTTAAATTTTTTTTCTAATAGGGATCAAATAAAAAAAAAAGTAAAAAAGAAGAACGAATGAGAAATTTGAGATACTAAGAATATTAATAAAAAATATAAAAATATTTTATTTTTCTTAAAAATTATGAAAAATACAAAATACAAAATTTATTATTACTTATAGTGATAGTTAAAAGTGCTTATTTTATATTCTTTTCATTAATACTAGTCATATAATAAATTAATTTACAAGTTATAATTTTTTTTTTTTGTTTCTTCTTATTATATTCATTGATAAATAAAAAACTTAAAAATTTTATGTAAAAATCTAAAAAATTAATTTTTAGATTTTATTTTAAGAGTGTTGATATTAAAATTTTAGAATTTTTTTATTTTTTATTTTTTCTTGAAATAAAAGAAAAAATTGATTAATTGTCAAATTTATTTTATAGGCATCAAAAGGTAATTTTTAAAAATTCAAATAGATTCTCCAAATAAAATTGGATATAATTGACACAATTTATAAAGTTGAAGGATAAATTGCAATAACTTTCAAATTAGAATTCAATTGATAACTGACACAAAATTCATGATAGAACTTATGGTTTTCCCTTTTAGTAACTGAGGTTACACAGAATTAGAGTAAAAAAAGAAGAGACTTTTTAGATTAAAACCAAATATTAAACTGAACCAAAAGATATTAAAACCATACCGAACCAAATAATTTTAACCTCCAAACTGAACTGAACAAAATTTTTTTAGTAATTTGGTATCGCACTGGATATTTACAAAAAATTGAACTAAAAACTGCACTAAACCATAACAAAACCATACTAAACTAAAAATATAATATATTACTGGATATTAATTTAACAAATAATATATAAATATTAATAAAATAGTAGTGAACTTAATTATGTACTTTTCATTATATTATAAAGTAATATATATTAAGTAACATATATGTAATAATATATGATAAAAATTAATATGTTTATGTTTAAAATATAATATATAAATTATTAACAAATTATTATGATTATGATTATGAAAATACTATGTGAACTTAAAATATGAAAATAAAAAAAATTAACATTGCATAATTTCAAATAATTCAATTAACAAATAAGAATGTGGAATGTCCATTATAATACAATTTAAACTTTAAATATGAAAATAAGAAAATTATTATTATATATTATCAACAACATGTAAAAATGTGGAATACCCATTATGTTTTAATTTAAACTTAAAATATGATAATAAGAACTTTCAAATTTTATTATTTATTAATTAGAATATGTATTGTTATTATTATATTTAATATCTTATTAATTATCATTTTTATTAATTAATCTTATTGATATTATTTAAAATTAATGAGCTAAATAAAATTATTATAGTTATTTTTTATTGTATATTAATATATATAGGTATATATTATAGATAATAAAAAAGATGTAATTTTATCCAAAACTATTTCGTTTTTATTAAAGTAAGTAGTGACATTACAAACAAAAATAAGAGATATAAAATTAATATTTAATATTTAATAAATTATTAATTATTATTTTTATTAAGTAATGTTATTGATATTATTTAAAATTAATTAAATATATATATATATATATATATAACTAAAACGATGTAGTTTTTATATATAACTAAAACGACGTAATTTTGGTCAAAACTACGTCGTTTTGATTAAAGTAAGTAGTGACCTTACAAATAAAAATAGGAGAAGTTAGGTCATTTTTATTAATAAAATTGTATTGTTATTATTATTTTTATTAAGTAATCTTATTGATATTATTTAAAATTAATGAGATAATAAAATTATTAAAATTATTATTTTTATACCAGAAAATGTGTAAATTTCTAAATTTCCGTTTTAAATTGTATCATACCGATCCGTTCCAAAAAGAATCAAATCTCCATATCGAACTATGCTAAAAAATGGATGGTTTTAGTATGTAGATTTTTAAATTTGGTACAGTATTGAAAATTTTATTTTTGGAATCCTGAAATTTGGTATGGTTTCGGAGATTTTTTAAATCCCCGAGTTTTTTGAACCCCGTGATCACTTCTTTTTCAGATTAAAGAGTTGAGATAGTTTTACTCTCTTATAGGATTCCCTAAGCTCGAATTCTAAAATAATTAAAATTCATATGATTAATTAGATAACAGAAGCATAAATATAAAACGATGGAGTTAAATTTTTTAGCTTTTTTTATGTATCCAAGATGCATAACCTTTTTATTATTACTTCAGATTTCATTACTATAATTAATTAATTAAAATTATGGGCAGAATTTGTACAACTTGGGAGCTCGGAAATTTGGAATTATACCTACCGGACTACTCGGCTGCAGTCCATACTTCCGGGCTGTGAACAAAACTCTAGGTGGTGATGGTGGCTGTATGGGGGAACCAAATGAATTTGCTCAAGCTTACTACACAACTGTTTCCGCAATCCTAATAAAGCTGAACTCAGAATTTTCTGAGATGAAGTATTCACTAGGAAATGTATACAAGATGACTGAATTTGTTGTCAATAATTATGGTGCACTTGGTATGTATGAATTTTACCTATTCATTTATTTATTTATTTTAGTCAATGAGAGTTTGAATATTTATATAACTACTAGATAATTGTGAAATTAATTAAAATTAAACATAGTACTAATTAATTTAATTACCATTCCTTGATCATATTCTAGGCTTCAGTGAGATCAAGACAGCTTGTTGTGGATCAGGAGATTTTAATGGAGAAGGGTTTTGCAATAAAACACAAAATCCAGAACTTTGTAAAAATCGTAAAGAGTATCTGTTCTGGGACTTTGTTCATCCAACTGAAGCAACTACCAATTTATCAGCCGCTGTTCTTTATCATGGACCACAAGAGTTCATGCAACCGACCAACTTCAGCATTTTGGTACAGAGTTGAGTGTGTATCTGTGCATGATTGACCAGGTTCTATATTTCTTTTTATTGTACACTTTGATCCTGTAATAATGTTCTAATTCAGCAATAAATTCAATAATGATGTTGCTTTCATCATCTTGGCCAGACAAAGAATTTTTTTTTGAACAATGCTGGACAAAGAATAATAATTAAGTTCATTGTTAATTAATGAAATTAAAGCATATTCTTGCAAATGATTCTTGTACATAATATAAAAAACGATGCATCGATAGTGGATCAATATGAGCAAATAGACATGAACCTCCGTCGTTCCTAACAAAGACAGTATATGCAAATGCAATAATCATGTCTATATCTATACACATATCTCAAGCAACAGTGCAGGTTGCCGCATAAACATTTACACCATTATTTATAGGTCTCTGCTACTAAGGCTACAGCTCTTTTGAAAATGCATCACTTAATTAATTATTAGTTAGTATCTACATACATTGTTCTTGTAAATAACTTAATTTAAACATCTGGGAGCAAGTAGCTATACAATGGGGTGTAACTAGCTATAGCTATCATATATATATACTTCATTGGGTATGGCCGTTCTCTTGTATACCTATTGGCATGCAAGTAATTTAGCTTCCATTATTGAATAAAAATTCTTTCCTAGCCAATATGGAGAAATTTCCGTTCATTTTAATTGTTTGATACATGTGTAATTTATATTTGAGGCTCTTAATATTCTCTGTAATCACACGGTCTCAATATCGAATTTTGAGTTGGTGGACCCCTATAAGAGGTAAAAATCTCACAATACCTATTTCTCAATACACAAAACATGAATTTGAAACTTTTTACTACTTTTACCAATGAATTATGATAGTATATTATAATTTGTTACTTTATTTTAGTGTAAATTATTAATATTGTTTAGGTGTCAAACAATAAATTAATGTGAATAATAGAAAATTGGCCCCTTCGCTATAAGTATCGGATCGGATGACAAACTTGAGATATTTCCGACATAGGGAAAAAGATGACCATTATCTTTTTCTCTTTTAGTGCTCTTAAACTTTAGGTGTTCGTATTGGACCAGCATAATATTGCAAGCAATTTAACTAATCATGATTTATCATTACTATCTAATTTATAAGTAAATCAAGCATGGCACCATGAGTAGCCCAAGTGGCAAAATGTTTGAACATATATTGTGGAGACCAATGATCGAACTCCCACCCTTCTTAGTTTCTCCCCTTATGGTGTTGGAAATTAATCACTCCATCTAGATATTGAAAAAAAAAAAAAAAGTAAATCAAGCATATAAAATAATTTGAGACATGCATATATATGTTGTGGAAGCCAAACATTTAGCTAGCTGACAACTCTCGTATATTCCAACTATCGTCCAAATTGACATAGTCACACTATAGTATTTTCCTCTCATTTCATTTTAATCAAATTCTATGTACTCGAATCATTGGCCATTATAGTAAATATACAAATAAAATGAATTAAATATAGAATTCTCACACTAAAGTTGCTCACATTAGGACAAGAACTATACTTCTCCAAGGCATTATGCGAATCAAATATAGATTAATTCGCCAGCATAATTAGTTCTCTTAGTTATTATCTTTAAATTATGGCAGCACTATCGTTTTCTGCTTTAAATTTTAGGAATGTTTTGTTGTTATAAATAGCAAATGCAGAGTCAAATATATTCATAACAAAAGCACAGAGACAAATACATTAATTATTTCACTCATGGCAGAAGCATATAACTACTCATCATGCACTAGCTATTTTCTAGTTTTAGTTCTTTGCATGGTGGCTATCAACTTGACTAAAGCAGGAGGGCCAGAAGCTATTTTTATTTTTGGCGATTCAACGGTTGATGTGGGGACTAACAATCTTTTGAATGGAACCACTGCATTAGCCAACTTTCCTTACTATGGAATTGATTTTCCCAATTCAATATCAACTGGCAGGTTCAGCAACGGCTACAATCTGGCTGATCAACTTGGTAAGTCTTTAATGTTAGGGTGTGCACACTTGTAGTAGGTAAGTTTTGTCTTTTATTTTTTTAAAAATGCTAGCTATAGCTTTTGGCAATGCTAAAAAAATTTTATGCATTATATTAATTCCCTTTGATAGGTAGACTTGTTAATAATGAACTTTAACTCAATTGGTACTTGAATTAATTGTGAGATTTAACCTCCCTATAAATAAATAAAACCTTTGGTGAGATCACGAATTAACGCATAAATTTTTGTGATTTACAAGTTAAATTTGTTTAAATGAGTTAAAATGTTTGTAAAATCAAAATTAAGTAAATCGAATTGAAATCACCTATTTTAAATGGTAAAATCATGCTAAAATTAAATGAAATTATGCATTTTTATGATTTTATTCAATTCTACTATTTACAGTTATATATTATTATTTTTTATAAATACAAATTTTACTAAATTCAAATAAATACACTTTTAAAAACGTTTATATGAACTGTAAAATTTTACGATTTTATGATTTCATTTTGTAGACTCTTCATTGAGTGAAAATGTATTTTTGACAACGTTAACCCAAGGCAGATTTTGCATTCCTAAAGCCCTATATAGCTACATACTTATTTCTCATATAAGCAAACCTTAATTGCTTTATTTTATTTTCTATAATTAACATGATAATTTTTCTTTTTAAATAAGTATAAAATGATATGGACATGCTACAAATTAAAATTCCTGATGGTCATCTCCCAAATATTGATTCTTACAAGAGGATATGCTGCTGCATATTCTTGACGATTCCGAATGAGGTTAAAATTGAATATCCTTGTAAGCCATGCGTAGTGGCAATAAAGAGGGGAAAAAAATAATATAAAAAAGAAGTAGAAAATATATAACATGCCAACCTAAAATTTGGAAGCATATATAGTATAACAAGAAATTAGGACTTTAATTATTTTATTTGGCTTTCATCTATCAACTAATAAATTTCCCAAAATGCAACTTCGATCATTCGATTTGTGCTAGAATAATTTACACAATTCAACAAAATTGCATTCTTGATGTATAGTAACTGAAAGCAACATATAATAGGCCAATAAAAGCGAGTAGAAGGCATAAGAAGAACTCAGTAAATAGGAAGAGCAAAAAGTAACTTCTTTTTTAGTATATATAGTAAAATTAAATATTAAAAATGATATTAAATGTCATTCTTCATACGCACATGTGTATCTATACAAATGGAATAAAAACAGTTAGATGAATTCTTGTTTAATTATAGTTATTGATGCATATTATAGATATTGATATATAAAATTAATCGATAGTTAGTTATAATTAAATAAAATATTAATATAACCGTTTCTGATTTCATTTGTATAAATATACATATGTGTCTTATAGTAACATCCAAAAATATAAGGAATAGTAAAATGGTATTATTACTACATATAATTAAAAATTCTATAAGCTGGAGAATGCAATCTCAAGTGGTTTTTTTTTCCCTCATTTAATTAATAAATTAAAAGATTTACTTATAAAAAAAAGTCGTAGAAATTTTTGACTTGTGATTTTTATGTTTTAGCAATGCTATTTGGTTACGAGAAGAGCCCACAACCTTATCTTTACCTTGCCAAAAACAACTCACTTTTTAAAGAGGAAATACTAAGAGGAGTGAATTTTGCATCTGGTGGCTCTGGAATTCTTTGCGAAACTGGAAAGAAAATTTGGGTGAGTTTCTTTTCTTTGTGATCTCTTAATCACTTTTTTAACTCCTTGATATTGTGTAATTAACATTATTGATTTAAAAATGTCACATTAACTTGTACGATTGGTGATTTCTTTTGAGTTGCAAACGTTTTCAAAGAAGAAAAATGTTAGTTGTCCTAAATAATCTTATCGCGCCTGTATTATAAACAAAAAATATTAATTAAAGATGTACGTGCAACTATTTACTAAATTGAAGAAGGAACATATAATGTTGAAAACAATATGAACCTGTGTGCATAAATCATGATGACACTAATTAAAAGATATATTTTTTTCCCTAACTATTCTTGTTCCACCTTAAATCAGTTGTTTGATAGTGTTAATTAAGTACTTTAATTAGTGATACTTCCACTTCCAGCTCCCATATTTTTTGAAGAAAGTAAAAATTTTTCGGCATCCTTCTTTCTTTATATCTGTATGTACAGCATGTAGTTGTACCAGTAAGCGATCAGATTCGACAATTCGCATTGGTCCGAGGAAATATAAGTGAGCTGAAGGGTGAAAAGGAAACTGCTAGAATTCTTTCAAATTCAATCTTCATCTTAAGTGCGGGATCAAATGACATCCTTGATAACTTCCGTTTACAATTGAACTTCACCAAGAATCAATTGATGGCAAATCTCCACTCAGCCTACTATCAACATCTAAAGGTACATACATACATACATACATACACATATATATATATATATATATATGTATGTATGTATCTCTTTGTTATAATAGAAAACATTTATAGTCAACATCTTTTGGTGCAAAAGGCGAGAAGCTTAGATCCTCTTAAATAAGGTGTTGTTGCGCTCTAATCTTATGTATGAAGAAACAGTCCTTAATCTTGAAAGTTTGATCTAAAAGTCTCGATACTAACTTGTTTGAATTTCTGAATCTTGAATTATATTGGATAGTGAGGCAGAGAAAAAAAATGAGGAGATAATTAAGGAACCTTAGAAACCATTAAAAAAGTTTATTCATTCCTGGATGTGGGATCCTTATTTGATCTTTTATTTTTTAAAATAAAAACCTTGAATTAGTAATGGGATGCATTTAATATATCAAAACTTCAGTGTACAATTTGAATGTGAAACAATCTATCTCGTTTTAGTAATTGAGGTTACACAAAATTACAGCCAAAAAAGAAGAGACTTTTCATATTAAAAGAGTTGAGACAGTTTTGACTTCTTATGGTATCAAGTTTAAAATAATTGTAATTCATATGATTAACCAGATATCAAGAGCACCAAATAAGAAAATTATAAAACGATGGAGTTGAATTTTTGACCTTTTGTATGTAGCAATAATGCATAACCTTTTCATTATTACTTCAGATTTCATTACTATGAGTCATTAATTAAAATTATGGGCAGAATTTGTACAACTTGGGAGCTCGGAGATTTGGAATTATACCTGCTGGGCCACTAGGCTGCAGTCCATACTTCCGGGCTGTGAACAGAACTCTAGGTGGTGATGGTGGCTGTGTGGGGGAACCAAATGAATTTTCTCAAGCTTACTACACAACTGTTTGTGCTGTCTTAAAAAAGATGAGCTCAGAATTTTCTGAAATGAAGTATTCACTAGGAAATGTGTACAATATGACCGAATTTGTCTTCAATAATTATGGTGCATTCGGTACGTATGAATTTTATCTTTTCATTTATTTATTTATTTAGTCCATGAAAGTTTGAATATTCATATAACTACCACATAATGGTGGTATCAAATATAAGAAATTAATTAAAATTACATATATATAGTACTAATTAATTTAATTACCACTTCTTGTTCATATTCTAGGCTTCAATGATATCAAGACAGCTTGTTGTGGATCAGGAGATTTTAATGGAGAAGGGATTTGCAATAAAGCACAAAATTCAAACCTTTGCAAAAATCGAACAGGGTATCTGTTTTGGGACTTTGTTCATCCATCTGAGGCTGCTGTCAATTTATCGGCCAATGTTCTTTATTATGGACCACAATTGTTCATGAAACCGATCAACTTTAGCCTTTTGGTAGAGAGTTAAATGTGTAACTATGAATGATTGACCAGGTTCTATATTTTAATATCGTACACTTCGATCTTGTAATAATGTTCCAATTCAGCAATAAATTCAATAATGATGTTGCTTTTGTCGTCTTGGTTGGACTAGGGATACTGGGAGTTTTTTTTTTCATTTTTTTTAATTAATTAGAAAGTCAAATGATCTAAATATTATTTTGAATTGTATAATCAAGTGTTAATTTGTGACTTAAATTTAATATGTGACATTATTATTTTAAGCATTTGGACATTTGAATATTATTGTGCATTATATTTATGTTGGAGGCAGACATGGACTGCAAAATGAGTGTGTTGTAGGGTGTGTTGAAGGTTGTCATTTTATTCAGAGAGGAACACTGGCAGCAACACATGCATATCACAGAGTGTGTTGAAATAGGCCATTTAGTCTAGAAAAGAACACGAGTCGAAATACGGTCGTGTAACGCATATGAATGATTTTTTGACATATACTTGGTAGCTAAGTCAAGGAAATCCTTTCCCAATAGGATTTAACTATTATTTAGGAATTAAATTCTTATCACTTATATTGAATAGGTTCCTATATTGAAGAGAATCCTTAAGCAGGATTTTATATCCTCTATAAATAGGGTTATATTTATATGTGTTAATTATGTTATAGAGACACAGTGAATGCCTTGTGTTCCGCACATGTGCTAAGTAGAGAGCTTGATTGGGTGTAATTGGGGCTAAATGTTGAGTGTTTATCTCCATACTGTTTTCTTGTATCTTTGGTTGATTAGTGAATTTGTTCCTTGTTCGCCCATGGACGTATATATGCTTACGCTGAACTACGTTAATTCTTGTGTGTTTTATATTTTCTCTATTTTTTTGGTGTTGTATTTTTCTATTATCTCACGCTTCCGCAAACTTAAATTTCCTAACAAGTGGTATCAAAGTTGTCTATAATTATTTGAGATTTCATTATGGCGACATCAAAATTTGAGATAGAAAAATTGGATCACAATATGAGCTTTAGTTTATGGTAAATAAAAATAGGAGCCCTTTTGATACATAATTGGTTGAATAAGGCTTTATTGGAGAAAGAAAAATTGGCATCTACAATGACCAAAGAAAAGATAGAGGATTTAGATGAAAGGGACGTGGCTACCATTCAATTATGTTTGTCGAATGAGGTGTTGCGAGAAGTTATTTGTGAGAACATAACTGTAGCGTTATGGGAAAAACTTGATGGGCTATTTTTGAAAAAAAATTTCTCGAATAAACTCATTTTGAAACATTGTCTGCACATGTTTAATATGGTAGAAGATACCTCCTTGATAACCTATATTGATGAATTTACATCCGTCATAATTGACTTGAAAAATTTGGACATTAAGTGTGAAGAAGAAGATTTTAGCTCTTATATTGCTTCATTCTCTTTTTGACTCGTATAAGAACTTTAGAGATACTCTATTTTATACTAAGGAAACGTTGAAGGTGGAGGATGTTAAATCGGCTTTGTTTTCAAAGGAGCTTATGGATAAAAAGTTTGTTGAAGATATTAGGGCAGCTACAAATGCTCTGTTGGTGAATTTAAGGTAATGTCCTCATTGTAACTGAAAATATAACTAATTTTAGACAAGGGTAGATATTTGATTCTGGTTGTGATTATCACATTTGCCTCAATAGAGATTGGTTTGCCACCTATGAACCGGTTAATGGTAGTTTTATATTAATAGGCAACAACCATCCTTCCAAGATTATTGGTGTTGGTTCAGTTAGGATTAAAACTCATGATGGTGTAATGAGGACTTTAGTTGGTGTTAGACATGCTCCAGACACATCTAAGAATCTCATTTCATTATCCATATTTGAAATTGGTAGTTATAAGTTTGTTGGTTGAGATGGGATTTCAAATATTAGTATGGATGTCGTTGTGGCGGTGCGAGCTAGACGCATTGGTAGATTATATGTGTTATAAAGATCTACCGTGACAGGTACTGCTACATTATTATCTCATTTTTCTATAATTTTGGGCAGACTTAATTTTGGTGATTAATCGATTAAGGCATTTTAGAAGAGGAAGTTCAAGTGGCTCTTGGACTTATTTTGATATTTTTGTATTTGAGACATTTGCGGAGAAGGTGGAGTAAGTTTTGATACAAGAAAATTCAAGTCAAGGTGGAGATTTGTTAATTTGTGACTTGAATTTAGCCTATGACATTATTATTTCAAGCGTTTGAACATTATTAGGCATTATATTCATGTTGGAGGCAAACATGGCCTGCAACACGAGTGTGTTATAGGGTGTGTTGAAGGCTGTCATTTTGTTTAGAGAGGAACACATGCAGCAATACGAGTACGTCGCAGGGTTTGTTGAAATAGGCCATTTAGTCCAGCAGTGAATACGGGTCGAAACACGATCGTGTAGTATATAGGAATGTTTTTTTGGTACATACTTAGTGGCTAAGTCAAGGAAATCCTTCCCCAATAGAATTTGACTCTTATTTAGGAATTAAATTCTTATTTAGAAATTAAATTTCTTATCACTTATATTGAATAGGTTTTCCTATATTGAAAAGAATCTTTGATCAAGTAGGATTTCATATACTCTATAAATAGGGCTATATGTATATATATTAAGTGTGCTGTAGAGACATTATAAATACTTTATGTTCCACACATGTGCCAAGTAGAGAGCTTAATTGGGTATAATTGGGAATAAGGGTTGAGTGTTTGTATCCATATTATTTTCTTGTATCTTTGGTTGATTAGTGAATTTTTTCTTTCTTCGCCCGTGGACGTAGGCTTATGCCGAACCACATTAATTCTTATGTGTTTGATGTTTTTTCTATTTTGGTATTGTTTTTGTCTATTATCTCAAATAATTTATTATCCTCTCATGCTTCTACAGACCCAAATTTACTAACAAATGGTTTCAGAGCTGTTTATAATTATTTGATATTTTATTATAGCAACATCAAAATATAAGATAAAGAAATTAGGTAGCAATATGAGCTTTGGTTTACGAAAAATATAGATGCGAGCTCTTTTAACACATAATGGGTTGAGTAAAAGTTTGTTAGAGAATGAGAAATTGGCATTTATAATGACCAAAGAAAAGATGAAGGATTTGGATAAAAGGGTCGTGGCTACCATTCAGTTATATTTGTCGAATGAGGTGTTGCGAGAAGTTATTCATGAGAAGATAGTTGTAGCTTTATGGGCAAAACTTAAAGAGCTATTTTTGAAGAAAAATCTCTTAAATAAACTTACTATGAAATATCATCTGCACATGCTTAAAATGGTAGAAGGTACCTTATTGAGAACCCATAGTGATGAATTTACATCCATCATGATTGACTTGAAAAATTTGAAAACTATGTATGAAGAAGAAGTTTTGGCTCTTATATTGCTCTATTCTCTTTTTGCCTCATATAAGAACTTTAGAGATACTCTAATTTATACTAAGGAAATGTTGAAGGTGAAGAACGTTAAATCAGCTCTGTTTTCAAAAGAGCTTATGGATAATGAGCTTATTGAAGATACTAGGGCAGCTGCAGATGCTTTGTTAGTGAGAAATTTGGGTACCAGTTCGAGATACCAAAAGAAAACCTATCATTATTGCAAGAAAAAGGGGCATTTGAAGGCTGATTGCTGGAAATTGAAGAAAAAGGATAAGTATAGCAAATTTGCAGAAGCCAACTTTATTGATGAGTTTGAAGGTAATATCCTCGTTGTGACTAAAAATTTAACCAATTTTAGGCAAGGGTAGATATTTAATTTTAGTTGTGATTATCACATTTGTCTCAATAGAGATTAGTTTGCCACTTATGAACCGGTTAATGGTGGTTTTGTGTTAATGAGTAACAACCATCCTTACAAGATTATTGTATTGGTTGTGTTAATGAGCAACAACCATCCTTACAAGATTATTGTATTGGTTCAGTTATGATTAAAACCCATGATGGTGTAGTAAGAACTTTAGTTTGTGTTAGATATGTTCCTAACATGTCTAAGAATCACATTTCGTATCCACATTTGAAATTAGTGGTTATAATTAAGTTTATTGGCAGAGATGGGATTTTGAATATTATTATGGATGTGAGCTAGACGCATTAGTAGATTGTATGTGTTATAAGGATCTACTGTGACAGGTACTGCTACATTATCATCTATACTTTTGGGCGGATTCAATTTTGGTAATTTATTGACTAAGGCATTTTGGAAGAGTAAGTTCAAGTAGGTCTTAGACTTATTTTAGTGTTCTCATGTTTGAAACATTTGTGAAAAAGGTGGAGCAAATTTTGATATAAGGAAATTCAAGTCTAGGTGGAGATTTGTTAATTTATAACTTCAATTTAACCTATAACATCATTATTTCAAGCGTTTGGACATTATTATGCATTATATTCATATTGGAGGCAGACATGGCCTGTAACACGGGTGTATTGTAGGGTGTGTTGAAGGCTATCATTTTATCAAGAGAGAAACACAAGCAGCAACACGAGGCATGTCGTAGGGTGTGTTGAAATAGACCATTAAGTCTAAAAGTAAACACGAGTCGAAAGCTGGCCGTGTAGCGCATAGGAATAGTGTTTTGATATATTCTTGGTGGCTAAGTCAATGAAATCCTTCCCTAATAATAGTTGACTCTAATTTAGGAATTAAACTCTTATCTGAGAATTAAATTCTTATCACTTAATTATATTGAACAGGTTCCTATAGTGAAAAGAATCCTTAATCAAGTAGGATTTTATATTGTCTATAAATAGGGGTATATGTATATGTGTTAAGTGTATTGTAGAGACACCATGAATGTCTTATGTTCCACACGTGTGCCAAGTAAAGAGCTTGATTGGGTGTAATTGGGGCTAAGAGTTGAGTATTTATCTCCATACTATATTTTTGTATCTTTGGTTGATTAGTGAATTTATTCCTCCTTCATCTATGAACGTAGACTTACGTCTAACTATATTAATTCTTGTGTATTTTTATTTGCTAAAAGCTCTGCAAGTATACAGAATCGACAAGTAGTAATTAAGATATCATTCCCACAGAGATTTCAATCTATCCACCTATTAATCTCCTTCTAATTGTTTAAAGCTCCCAAATATAGTGATCAGAATTAACTATAACTAACTAAAACTGAAATAAAAATAATAATTCTAAATATGAAATCAATTAACCAAATCTAAAA
>CATIWO010604362.1:0-35446 GCA_949673435.1 Macaranga tanarius | reverse complement strand
GTGATGCAGTCATGTGGATGCATTGGATTTTGGCTTTTTGCTAGCAGCCTTTTTCTTACACCCTACCTGAGCGTGTCACCAGAGTGATCTTTGAGCCATAGGGCTAGTATTTTGTTAAGGGTTGACCTAGACTGGTGCTGTTGTACTACCTGTATCTTCCACTACCATCTTGCTGGACAGAGATCTAAGAGTTTATGTTTGAGAGACTAGATGCTTAAGCGAGAATTTATGTAACCCTGTATTATATGTAACAGCATTTTAGTACTCTAATTGTGTATTGATGTATATAGTCATGTAAATGATGGATGGATGGATGGCATAGTGGTGCCTGTCACTTTTATTTATGAGTATGAATGAATCTATTTAGATGTGATGAATGATGATTAGAGATATTGGAAATGACTATGTTATTTGGATGTATATGACTAATGGACGATGATTTGAATGAAAATTTAAGAGAAATATAACATTTGAGATTGCCTAAAGCAGTAAGCATAGAATTTGATGCAAGTAAGAAAAGTTTTAATTTGTATAGGCTTATAATTAACGTATGTGGATAGATTATAACCTTTAAAGCTCAATAAGTGGATTAAGAAGATAATTACTGTAGATAATGGTATGTTAATGGTTGTGTTAAGGACAAGGTGTGACAAGTGTTGAATGACATCACATGTTTAATTAAATTTTTATTTTTTTACAAAAAAAAAAAATCATTCACTTTTTCTATTATAATGTTATAGTATTGAAAATAATAAAAAAATAACTTTAATGAATTTAAATCAAATTACATTACGAAGTTATAACTTCAACCAAAAAAAAAGTTTATTAAAAAATTATAATTTCAACAAAAAATTTCTTTTCATTTAAAAAATTAGATTAAATAAAAAATATATTTATTCTCATTTTATTAAATCTACAGTATTATAGAAAACTTAATTAACTTCCTAAATTCAATTTTTAAAAAATTCATTTACATTTTTAACACTATTATAGTATTTAAAAAAAACAAAAATTTAAGCTATGATTTAATTAAATTAAATCAAATTAAATTAAATTAAATATTATAATTTCAACAGAAAATTTGTTAAAGAAATAAATAACATAAAAATATATATTTACTCTCAATATATGATTAAATTTATAATGTTATACCATATTTAATTTATTTTTTAAAAGAAAATCATTTACTTTTTTACACTATCATATATATATATATTAAAGCTGAAGCAGAGAGAAGAGTTTAACTAGGTTTTGACACCTGGCTCTCTCTGCTTTCAGCTTTCGTATTCTTTCCTTAATAGGTACGTAGCATTCTCTCACTCTCTTCCTTTTCCTTTAGATTTCTCAATCTCAAAAGCAAATCGTTTTGTTTTCCAATTTCAATAGCAATTAAAACCTACATCCACTACACTCTCTCCTCAATAATCGTCTTTTGGACTCTCTACTTCATTCTCTACACATCCCAAGCTTACAGCTCCTGAATCAAACATTCAACGAACATTATAATTGTAACACCCTCTACCTTAAATATATACGTGTCCACAATACTGTACAACAACATGGCATAAGAAAGTTTCTTATGTATATAATAAAATCTTATACATAATAATTTATACTTATGTAACTAAGTATACATGATGTCATACATAAATCAAGATGACAAAGGAAATTAAGGATGAGATTGTCGACACCAGGCTTGCTTCTGACCCACCTAAGCTCATACACATCGTACACCTCAAGCTCTATCTATCTACATCCTGAAAAAATATATATTTCACAAATAAATGAGCTTGTGACTCAATAAATAATTATTAATATAATCATACATATAATACTTCTCAAGAACTAATTAATAGAAATAAGTGAAAACAGTTGAAATTTGGACAACACGGTCTGAGACACACCCGTATCTCAACTCGTGTACTCCTCAGTCCAAAACACATACATACCCACGGCTATAAACACGTCCGTGTGTCTCTCGGTTCAAAATGCACAATTTCATAATATTATACACGGCCATTTACACGCCCGTTTACTAACCCGTATAGCTCTTGGTCAAGAACACACTTTTATACAACCTCATACACGGTCATGTACAAGCCCGTGTACATGCCCGTATATCCCTCGGTCCAGAATACATAATTCGCACAATCCATACACAGCCATGGACATGCCCGTGTACCATCCTGTGTTCACCTCGGTCAAAACACACATTAATACAAATCTTTATACGGCTGTATACACGCCCGTGTATCTCTCGGGCAAAATTTGCAAGGTTAAACATGGCCATGTCTAAATCCTAAAACAAACCGTATCTTGACACACAGCTCGAGACACGCCCGTGTCTCGGCCCATATCACCATCATGATAACACAATTTCACAATTATCAAGCACTTCTCAGTATATTCACAAACTCATAACATTAATAGCAATCTAATAATTGCTAACACAAATATATATCGGTGTATATACTCAATATCTACACCCCACCATATTCATCACATTCACATCTTGCACTAAATCCTCATTAAACATTATATAAATAATCACAATACTATCAACAATCCTTTAACGTTTAACAACACACACATATAAGTGTATAACATTACACATTATCATACAACAATTCAATCCATATTCAACATGTAGGTATTTAAACACAATGCAACGAAGCATGATTATGCACATTAATTATCCATAACCAATTCACATAATCATAAGAATGTGTACACTCACATTTCTATCTCATGGCTCAATATCAGGCCTAAACCATTTACATACCATCCTCTTACAGAAAGCCACATTCGGCGTATTTCTCACAATCTCATTCATAATTTCAAATGGCCATATAGTGAGACTATCCGCCCGACTCAGTTTCACTTCTTTTAATTCAATCATGGGTAGCTATCCGCCCGGCTCAACTTTCTTATTTCACAATCAGTGAAGACTATCCGCCCGACTCAGTCTTCACTCAACACACTTTCTCATATATCATCATTTCCTCACTTGTTTCACCTTCTTGTGAAACACACACATTATATACAACACAACTCAATATAATTGCATCACAATAAGTCATTATATAAACATTCCATCCATAACTACTAATTCATTCTCACATTCACATTATTCATCATATACAAATATGATATTCACCATAATTCACAATCCACACACATATTAAAACTCATTCCACCTCATCATTCTCAAATCTACAAATTCACCACATTCAATTCACAACTTAAATCACAATTCACTATTTCCCATATTCATTATTTCTCATTTCTTGCCACATCAAATTGTTTGCATAACTTACACAATTATACAACTATTATATATACAAGAGAATTAATATTTAGATATATAAGCATTATATTAAGGGATAACAACAAATTGAGTCATATTAGTTGGACCGATTTTTTAATTTAGTCCTATAACCTTAATTTTTTACAATTGAGTCCTATATACTTTTAAAAAATTCACCGTTAGTCCTATAGTATTTTTTTCTAACAGAACTCGTACACCGTTAGTCCTCCACATCTGCATAAATCAAGCCACGTGTACGAGTTCCGTTAGATATAACACTATAGGACTAACGGTAAATTTTTTAAAAGCTTATATGACTCAATTGTAAAAAATTAAGGTTATAGGACTAAATTGGAAAATCGGTCCAACTAATAGGACTGGAAATATTATTATCCCTTATATTAATAATCACTTACCTCAAGCCTTCAACTCCTTTAAAAGCAAAGCTCTTCTAGTGATTGGTATCTCCTCTATCCTTGTAAATGCCTGCACATAACTACACATCAATACCACATAACAAGCATGATTCTTGCATCCAACTCAACTAAATGCAACTAAGTGTAACTTGATATTCAAGGTTCAATGCATTTAAATAATTCACACACATGTTCAAAAATCATAAAAATAATATTGAACCTAAATATATGAGCGTACTTCCAATTTCATCTAGAATTACTCCAATCAGATATATATAGAATAAATTATGAATTTTTGATTAAATTCGGGAAAAATAGACCTGATAGCAAGAGTAAAAAAATATCGAGCTCTACTAGACAATTTTAACGGCGAAATTAGCTCAAGCTCAAAACATAAAAGTTGTAGGAGACTCTCTGAAGTTTTCAGAGCATCTAACGTTGCTTAATTTGGAGTTCTACAACTCTAGATATCACTATATAACCATCACATAAGAAAATTCACAAACTAGCCTATATGCTACTGCTGGCATGTTTAATTCATAAAGTCCGTGCTGCTCTTAAGAATCATAGACACCTCCTAAAATCATCAAATTTATACAGACTCTATCTATATGAGTTTACTTTCATTCCCAACTGAATTTACCTAATTATCACATGTAGAGAATTAATTATGACAATTTAAGCAATAATATGTCACACAATATGATAGAGTAAATAATAAAATGTCTGGTCTAATTCGACTAATTTAACAACAGATTTAGCTCAAACTCAAAACTTAAGAGTTGTAAAAGACTCTCTGAAGTTTCTCTAAAATCTAACAAAACTAGCTTTGGAGCTCTATAGCTTGAGTTATAGCAAAAACACAGAGGATGAAATTTCAGCAAAAATAGAGCACGAATTTATACTACCCAACTCAATCACATCTCAATCCAAAACATAATTAACTTACCAAAAGATGATCTTGAGCTTTGAAGGTTGCTAATTATAGCCTAGATCTTCAACTTGCTCAGCCAAATCAACTCTCTCTCTCTCTCTCTCTACCAAATCCCTAGTTTCTTTTGAAGGAATAAGAGTGCAACCAGGTAGTTTGTAATAAGCTCATACACAACAAAAAATGCATGGTCACGTTGAAGAAGAAAGGATCTAGACATTTATTATGATATTTATTATAAAATATCTACTTAGCTCCTTAATGAATTGCCACTCTTCCCAATTAATCCTTAAACTTTTAATTGCATCACTTAAGTCCCTATTTTCTTATAATTAAGTCCTAATCCACACCCAAATCTCAATCTTACCACATACCCCAAGGAATCACATATAATTCAACAAGTAATTACTCACAATATGTATACACTTCACATACCTCATGCACACATGAGTGCTAATACATCATGTCCAATCTTAACATTTAATATGAAATGAAATGCATAAAATTGCGTGCTCCCACTTTGTAGGCGTTACAATTCTCCCCTCCTTATAAAATTTTATCCCTAAAATTTAATAACTCATCATCTTCTGGAAAAAGATACAGTTTTTTTTTTACTTCATTAGCTCTTCTACTTCTCATATTATTTCTTTAGGTGAATGGTGACTCCACTTCTCCTTTACTATTGGAATCTCTATTATTCCTCAACTGTTTATCATAAACATTCATATTCATAAAACATATATTAATCTCAAATGGTATTTAATTAGTAATCCATTTATAGCATACCCATACCATCATCAACATTTCATAATACAACCCATAAACTATAACTTATCCATTGCACACTAGGCTTTATCATAAAAATATAACGACAAAAGGACAATTTATGAGGAATCTACCGAAAATTCGGCAAAACCTCCCCTAATATATAGATATTTCCCTACTAAAGTAGGGCCAATCATGCAATAAAAATAACTACACTTCTATTACAAAACTCAATTGGGCTCGGTTATCCCCCACACCATAATTACATACTGACCCACGTATCTCAGACTAAATTTTCCTTTCCTTCAAAATCTTAAATTCCCTTTTTAGCTTTTCCAAAGCTATACAAACTTCCCCTCACTCAAATAAGACTCAAACCAACTCAGAGACATTCCAAAAACATACTTAACATTATCAATTCAATTCTCACACACAAGCTCAAAATATATTTATATCAACATAGCATTAAATATTCGTATAGTCACCTTTTGTGATACATTTAGTATTCACAATTAACTCACATATGAAGGATTATATATATTCAAATATGTATATTTGCACTTCATTGTCTCCAACACCCACAATCATCAATTCTATACGAGAAAAGTATAAATATCTTCAATACACAATCGAGTACACATCACACGAATCTCAATTCTCAATATTTTATTTAATGCTTGTATTCATCTCAACAATAAAGATAACATCTCACAATAATTCACATAAATGTAAGAATTCACACTCTCACATCTTAATTTCATTGTTTGATATCCAATCGGAACCATTCTTGCACAATTGCCTCACACTTAGCCAATTTGGCTTATTCATCACAATCATAATTTCATAAGAGGCCAAATACTGAGAATATCCGTCCGGCTCAGTTTTAGATCTCACTTCCACACATCAATCATGGGTAGCTATCAGCCCAGCTCAGCTTGCATATCTCACCATTTTATCACATTTTGTTCAATTTCACACTTTTCAATTCACAATTAGTGGAGGCTATCCACCTAGCTCAGTCTCCACTATCATACGTATACTTTACATTTCCTCACCATTAATCAATATCCATATCACATTCAATCCATATTCAACATTTTTATCATAACATATTTCAATCCATGCCTTATTAAATGGCTTGCACTATTCACATAATAGTCATCATTCATTTTTCAATAGTCGTTCTCAATTCACCACATTATCATTCCTCACAATAGTTTCACAGCCATGTATGTAATACCACACAATATAGTACAACACAATCACACATTATCACATTTTCAAACATTATTCATAATAAAAATCATTTCACACCAATTCTCATCAAAATTTGATAATATCGCTTACAATATTATCCTTAGCATATTCAATCACACATTTTACTATATACATATTTAATAACCCATCTATTTTCTTAGTCACCAATTCATTCAAAATTCTTTCATCTATAATATATCTTAATACCAATCTCATACATAGAAACATTAATATTCCAAAGCAACACCAACATTATTATCCTTCCATTACTAATGAAATAAATCATAATCTAACCCTTTTAATATATGTAATGATTCATATTACTTGCCACCTCAACAAATGGGAAGTTCTTATAGTTGTTCTGTCTTCCCTACTCTTTATATCTCTTACATATAACCACACATCAACTACATCCATAACACATCTCACTTACACTCTGATCCATCTAATTCAATCTATTCCCCTTATCATTTTCTCTTCAAGAAAATAATTTCCTCACTCTCAATTTATTTTTACTAGAATATCATACAACTATATTTTTCTAAAATACTATTCAGAAATACTTGTCATACTTTTCTTTATTTGATAAATAAAAGCATTATCATATAAAATAGTCACAACTAATTCAAATATTGTTGAAAAATCTTGTTTATAAATATCATAATCAACGCATAATTGCCCATCATCATCTTTATCCTATATAATGAAATTAATGCCTCCGTAATGTATTATTTAATTCATCATTTTATTCTTTTTTATCTCTCTCAACTCCCATGATACTATTCTATAATAAGTAATCAATACTAAAATAATTTCAATAATTTATTTGGAACATAATAGAAAATTTTACAATTATAACTTCATTTACTCTTCTCGAATTAATCTTCATTAAACCTTTAACATCAATTAAATAGGCTTCTTGCCTATTTTAATCACGTATGATGTAATCATAACTGGAATCAATAAACATGTATAGTTCCTTTTTCACCCACTATCTCTATTTTTTCTGCTCCCAATTATATATACCTATATCTTTATATAATAGTTATAATATCATGAAAATTCTACACCCAAATTATTCTCAAAATAATACTAATACGCCTTCCATCTCTATAAATATTAAGCTCACACATAATTTACATCAATTATTAGTTCTAAGTAACATTCTTATTATCATATCACAACATCTCAGCAAACATCGAAACACATGTATTATGTTCAATCAATTCATTTGTTCCAACTTATGTAAATAACCACACGAATTAAAAATTAGAATCTATCATTGCAAATGCATCCTGATAAGAATCAATATCTTTAGAAAATAATTCTTCAAATTCAACCCTTTCTTAAATTCTTTCCGCTTTCTCTCATCAATAACCACTTCTTCTATACCATACTTAGATAATTCCATAAACTATTTCTCATACTTAACTACGAAAAATTCATTTTTGTTTCAACTTCAGAAATTCACTCTTCTTTATGTTCACATAGTCATCTAAAATGTATTGCTCACATAATGATACAACATTTCTAATTCTTTTCTTATCAATATAACCAATTTGATCAAGAATTTCTTACATATTTTGTAACCATCCTTCTACTATAGTAGGTTCACTAGTACCTATGAAAACCTTCTCATCTAGCTCTTGTATCTTCTCATAACTTCCATCAACAGTATTATCCACTTGCTTTTGATTCATTAAGTCCATCTTTTGATCAAATCTTCTGCTATATAATAACATGCATCTTATAGAGAGGTTATAAGTGAAAAATTAGTCAATGCATACTTAAGTATTTGTCTATGTTTATCTCTCATGACTCGCTTAGACCGATGGGTTGAGCTTGGTGTCCTTCCATCCTGACATATATAATGTATATCACTATGTGTCATGTATGACTTATGCATTATATGCCATAAATATAAGCATATTCTCATATCCTAAGGGAATCTAATTCTCGCTCTAATACCATTTAATGTAACACCCTCTACCTCAAACATACACGTGTCCACAATAATGTACAACCATGTGGCATAAGAAAGTTTCTCATGTATATAATAAAATCTTATACACAATGATTTATACTTATATAACTAAGTATACATAATGTCATACTTAAACCAAGATGACAAAGGCAATTAAGGATGAGATTATCGACACCAGGCTTGCTTCGGACCCACCTAAGCTCATACACACCGTACACCTCAAGCTCTATCTATCTACATCCTGAAAAAAAACATATTTCGCAAAGGAATGAGCTTGCGACTCAAGAAGCAATTATTCATATAATCATACATATAATACTTCTTAAGATCTAATTAATAGAAATAAGTCAAAATAGTTAAAATTTGGACTACACGGTCTGAGACACACCCGTGTCTCAATCCGTGTACTCCTCAGTCCAAAACACATACATACCCATGACTATGAACATGCCCGTGTGTCTCTCGGTTCAAAATGCACAGTTCTATAATATTATACATGACCATTTACACGCCCGTCTACTAACCCGTATAGCTCTCGGTTAAGAACACACTTTTATATAACCTCATACACGGTCATGTACAAGCCTATGTACATACCCGTATATCCCTTAGTCTAGAATATACAATTTGCACAATCCATACACAGCCATGGACATGCCCATGTAGCATCCCGTGTTCACCTCAGTCAAAAATATACATTAATACAATCTGTACACAGTTTTATACATGCATGTGTATGTACCTATGTACCTCTCGGGTAAAATTTACAAGGTTAAACACGACCATGTCTAAATCCCAAAATAAGCCATATTTTGACACACGGCCCATGTCACCATCCTAATAACACAATTTCATAATTATTAATCATTTCTCAACATATTCATAAACTTATAACATTAATAGCAATCTAACAATTGCCAACACAAATATATATCGGTGTATATTCTCAATATCTACACCCCACCATATTCATCACATTCACATCTTGTACCAAATCCTCATTCAACATTATATAAATAATCACAATACTATCAACAATCCTTTAACATTTAAGAACACACACATAAGTGTATAACATTACACATTATTATACAATAATTCAATCCATATTTAACATGTAGGTATTTAAACACAATTCAATGAAGCATGATTATACACATTAATTATCCATAACCAATTCACATAATCACAAGAATGTGTACACTCACATTCTTATCTCGTGGCTCAATATCAGGCTAAAACTATTTCCATACCATCCTCTCATACAAAGCCACATTCGGCGTATTTCTCACAATCTCATTCACAATTTCAAATGTCCATATAGTGAGACTATCCGCCTGGCTCAGTTTCACTTTTTTTTAATTCAATCATGGGTAGCTATTCGCCCAGCTCAGCTTTCCCATTTCATAATTAGTGAAGACTATCCGCCCGACTAAGTCTTAACTCAACACACTTTCTCATACATCATCATTTCCTCACTTGTTTAACCTTCTTGTGAAACACATAAATCATATACAATACAACTCAATATAATTGTATCACAATAAGTCATCATATTAACATTCCATCCACAACTACTAATTCATTCTCACATTCACATTATTCATCATATACAAATATGATATTCACCATAATTCACAATCCACACACATATTAAATCTCATTCCACCTCATTATTCTCAAATCCACAAATTCACCATATTCAATTCACAACCTAAATCACAATTCACTATTTTCCACATTTATTACTTCTCATTTCTTGCCATATCAAATTGCTTGCACAACTTACACAATTATACAACCATTATATATACAAGAGAATCAATATTTAGATATATAAGCATTATATTAATAATCACTTACCTCAAGCCTTCAACTCCTTCAAAAGCAAAGCTTTCCTAGTAATTGGTATCTCCTCTATCCTTATAAATACCTACATATAACTACACATCAATACCACATAACAAGCATGACTCTTGCATCCAACTCAACTAAATGCAACTAGGTGTAACTTGATATTTAAGGTTCAATATATCTAAATAATTCACACGTATATCAACAAATCATAAAAATAATACTGAAGCTAGACATATGAGTCTACTTCTAATTCCAACTAGAATTACTCAAATTAGATATGTATGGAATAAATTATAGATTTTTTATTAAATTCATGCAAAACAGAGCTGATAGCAAGAGTAAGAAAATGTCGAGCTCTATCAGACTATTTTAATAGTAAAATTAGCTCAAGCTCAAATATAAAAGTTGTAGGAGACTCTTTTAAGTTTTTAGAGCATCTAACCTTACTTAATTTGGAGTTCTACAACTCTAGATATTACTATATAACCATTATATAAGAAAATTCACAAACCAACCTATATGCTACTGCTGGCATATTTGATTCATAAAGTTTGTGCTGCTCTTAAGAATTATAGACACCTCTTAAAATCACCAAATTTATACAGACTCTACCTATATGAGTCTACTTTCATTTCCAACTGAATTCACCTAATTATCACATGTAGAGAATTAATTATGATAATTTAAGTAATAACATGTCACACAGTATGATGGAGTGAGTAATAAAATATCTAGTCTAATTTGACCAATTTAATAGCAGATTTAGCTCAAACTCAAAACTTGAGAGTTATAAAAGACTCTCTGAAATTTCTCCAAAATCCAACAAAACTAGATTTGGAGCTCTATAGCTCGAGTTATAGCAAAAACACAGAGGATGAAATTTCAACAAAAACAGAGCATGAATTTATACTACCCAACTCAATCACAGCTCAATAAAAAATATAATTAACTTACCAAGAGATGTTCTTGAGCTTTAAAGGTTGCTAATTACAGCCTAGATCTCCAACTTCCTTAGCTAAATTAAAACTCTCTCTCTGTACCAAATATCTAGTTTTTTTTAAGGAACAGTAGTGCAACTAGCTAGTTTCTAACAAGCTCATACACAACAAAAAATGCATGGTCACGTTGAAGAAGAAAGGATCTAAATATTTATTGTGATATTTATCATAAAAATATTCACTTAGCTCATTAATGAATTTTTACTCTTCCCAATTAACCCTTAAACTTTTAATTGCATCACTTAAGTCCTTATTTTCTTACAATTAAGTCATAATCCACACCCAAATCCCAATCTAATAACATCTCAATCTTACCACGTACCCCAAGGAATCACATATAATTCAATAAGTAATTACTCACAATATGTGTACACTTCACATACTTCATGCACACATGAGTGCTAATGCATCATGTCTAATCTTAATATTTAATATGAAATGAAATGCATAAAATTGCATGCCTCCACTTTGCAGGCATTACAGTAATCCAATTTTGTCTCCATCTTTTGATTCTTTCAACATTGAACTTCTTGTGTTTTAAAATTTTTATAGGTTTTATTTTTGGTTAAGGGTGTGATTTTTAAAACCCTAATTAATTAGTCTTGCATTTGTTTATTTTTATGTTATTTTATGTATGGTGTAGTTACCTAAGATTTTGATGACTGCTAATACTGGAGGTCAGTGTCTATTTTATTTTACACTTTTGTTTTGGAGGATTATTTACTGTTTGGTTGCAGAAATGAGTAGAATGGAACTAAAATTTTTAGTGTTGAACTTTGTTTTTGGATTATGGATATGGACATACCATTTTGAGGGTATTTTTCATTCTTAAATTGTGATATGTTATCTTATAATTAACTTGATGCATTAATTGTAATATTGGCACACAGAAATTCAGCTGGCGACTTGGATTTTGTCATGTTTGTTATAAGAAGTTCCACCATATTGGTTGTTTTGTATATGGTTTTATATTGTAATAAGTCTGAGCTTAAAATTTTACTTTCGATGTTATGGTTCTTTATACAATTATAGCTTTTTTTCCTAGTACACTTATTGAATTTTTCAGCTGTTGCATTGATTAGATATTTTTTATTTTTCTTTTTAAATTCACTTCTCAAATTTAAGTGCTTGCTGATAATAGTGTGCATCCAAAAGTCTAATTTTTATTTTTCTATTTTGTGGGCTGATTTCAATTCATATTTTTTTCTAAAAAATAAAGTAATAGAGCAATAATATCTTTGAAAATGTTATTATTATTGAAGTTAGGCAAGTATAGTTCATTTTGATGGGTAATAATATGGAGAAATTCTCATGTTCAGCAACTGTAATTACTGCTTTTTCTATAGTTAAGTTTAAACTTTGGCAATTTAATGACAACACTCTCCCTTTTTCATTTGACTGTTTGGAGATATTTTAGTGGGTTTTATGGCCCTTTGCTTTTTTTTTAAAAAAAATTGTAACCAGCTATATTTCGGGATTTTTACTATGTTTGCCATCAAGACCATGGAACCATATATGAAAAATGTGCAGCTCTGTTTGTAACACCCGCCCTAATTATGGCATAATTATGAATTATTTGATTTGAGTTTGAGTAGGAAGTATAGAAAGGATTAGATTGTAAGGTTATTAGGGGCTTGATTGTAGCAATTATAAGTTGAAGGGTTAGATGGATAAAAGAGAGGTTCATTAAGGACTAAAGTGGAGATTTGGCAAGTAAATATCACAAATTTGGCTTAATCTTCTTCTACCCTACGTGAACATGCATGTATGTGGGTGTATGCATGTATATAGGAGAGTAAAGGTTAGAGGAAGTTGCACCATTTCATTTTCTTCAAAATAGCAAGGGTTTGAAAGAGAGAGAGAGAGAGAGAGAGAGTTGCTTTGGCTGGAAAAAGAAGAATTGAAGCTGTATTTAACAACCTCCTTAGTGCTAGAACACCTTTTGGTAAGTGATTTGTATTTTCATTAAGTTTTTGATTAAGTTTGGATAGTTGAATCTCGTGCTCTATTTTGGCTGAATTTGTACCTTCTGTAATTTGACCATAACTAGAGCTATACACCTCTGATTTGAACAAGCCTTAGTGTTATGGAAACCTTAGGGAGTCCTTTACAAGTTTCCTATTTTAAGTTTCTCAAAAAATTTATGGTCAGAAGGGTATAGTGAAGCAAAACATTTCAGTACTCACTAAGTGCTCTGTTTTAAGCTGAATAGATTGTTACATTCCTAAATACTTTTATGCATGTTCAATTGAAATGATTGTAGTTGGATTTTAAATTAGACCTATAACTTTAGCTTTGGTATTAATTTGAGAGTTTTTGGCTTAGTGTGTATGAGTTGGGATCTATTTGAATCAGAGCCACTTTTGGTGTGCTTGTGCCTTTGAATGATTGTTTGTTAAATATTAGTATATGTTGATGTTTAGGAGTTGGAAGAGGAGAAGGAGGCCCTACTCAGTAGGAAGGGTTTGATTAAGAAGGAGTTGAAGTGTTTAGGTAAGTAATTGTTAATTCAATGCTTACTTATAGTACTTCTTTGGTGATTATAATGGTTTGGTTGAATATGTGTGTTATATGAATGTTATATATAATAGAAGAAAGGAGAATGTATATGTGATATATGCAAATGAATGAGTATGGTGATTATGTATTGAGTTCTGAAAACCACTTAAGGTGGTGGAACCATGAAATGATTGTGAGAATGTTAAACAACATGCATATTGCATAACATTGCATAATGAAAAGAGAAAGTGTGGGTGGAGAATAAGCTCCACGGTCTGAGACTGAAAGGGGTAGAGAGTCTCAGATGTGGCCATTCTATTATGCGCATAAAATTGTAAGGGGAGATTGAAATAGATCTCGAGAATGGGCCACGAATAAATAAGTGAAAAAGAAAGAGAATGAAAGTGAAAAACATATCCATTCATTCATGCATTGTGTGATTAAATGTGGATTGGATATAATTTTAGATTTATAAATGAGAATATATACCCGGCTCCTAGCAACGGCTATACATACTTATCAATATAACTACTTTACTTCCACAGGGTAGAATGTGTACCTGGCCCCAGACAACGATTATACACTTTCGCTAACTATTTACAAATGTGTACCCGGCCTCTGGCAGCAGCTATACACATTTATAGTCACATATGTATCCGGCCCCAGGCGTCGGCTATACATATTTCCATATTTATCATCTCACATTTATGTGGTAATATGTGTATCTGGCCCCAGGCAACGACTATACACACTTACCAGTCGTACCATATTTCAGACATGGATTTATATTTATATGATAGTATGTGTATTCGGCCCTAGGCTTCGACTATACACAACTACCCAATTAAAATAAATAAATAAATAATGTAGCAAAATAAAATAAAACATATAATGAAATAAATAAATAAATGGCCAAATAAATTAATTAATTAATTAAAAATAAATATTCACTCACCAAATTTGTCAGCTCCTTCTCCTCTGTATTCTCTATATATATATATACATATATTTTTCTGTAACAGCCCAAGATCACTCGGTCCACGAGGTATTGTCCGCTTTGGCACCGGCCCCAGGCAACGGTCCTCACGGTTTTGTCCTCAAAATGCACCTCATGGAGGAAGGGGGCATTGCACCCATATAAGGCATGCCAACTACCCACTTCCATCCGATGTGAGATCTCACATTTTCTCTCCTCGGTTTGGTACCAAAAGCAATGGTACCAAACAATTGCTTCCTTTTATAGACTCATGCAATTTTGCATGAGTCACTTGCTCCTCCCTTCCTTAGGCCACACGTGGCCCAATCATCCTTTTTTTTTTTAAGAATTAAGAATGGCGGTTTAAACCATTTTTAAGTTTGATCCTTTAACTTATTTTCTTTTAATTTAGTCCCTCATTCAAACTTATTTTTACTACAATTTAGTCCTAATTCAAAATAATTTTAATTATTCGGGTACGGACTTGACAGTTATAGCTTGAGTTTAGCTTTCCTGTCTCAACCCTCAGATTGCTCTTTCAGCAAGGTGTATAAATTCCAAACAGTGTAAAGCAAAGTCTTGCCTCCCTCAAAGCCTCACAACCCTTTCTTTTCCTTCTGTCTTTTTTTTTTTTTTGCATTAAAAGTTCTCTGCTCTTTTTTTGTTCTCTGATTTTTTTCTACCCTTTTAGTTCTCTAATGGCCCCCTCTCTTTTCTCTCTGTTATCCTTCCTTACGTTTTTTTATTTTATTTTTTTGCCAGAAGTCCCACCCTCCTTTTTTTTTCCTCTCTGATCTTTTCTTTTTTAAACCCCTCAGAATCTCAGATCCCCTGTTTTCCAGGGCCACCAACCACGATTTTCTGAAAGAGAAAACCGTAGTTAGTGGTGTTGAATGTTGGAGCAAAATGCACCAACGTTCAGTTAAGATATTTATATTTTTGTCAATAGATACCACTAAGGTGCCGCCTCAGCGATGAGGCTCATTTTACTTGGACTTTCATAATTGGGCTTTTACTTTTAAACTAGACCAACTCAAGTGTCAACAATATATCAATAATTTTTCTTTAATTTTGTGATTTATTAAAATCAAATACATCATATTCCTCTATTTTTAGTCAAACATAATATGATTTTTATTTTCATATTAAATATAACATTTAAATTTTTTAATTTCTTCAATGAAATATACCATAATTTTTTCAATTTTATGATTTTTTAAAATTAAATATATTATATCTTTATTTTCTTATTGAATATATCAATAATTTTCTTTTAATTTTTTGATTTATTAAATCAAATACATCATATTCCTTTATTTTTAGTCAAACATAATATGATTTTTATTTTCATTTTAAATATAACATTTAAATTTTTTAATTTCTTCAATGAAATATATCAATAATATGATCTTTATTTTCTTAATTGAATATATCAATAATTTTCTTTTAATTTTTTGATTTATTAAATCAAATACATCATATTCCTTTATTTTTAGTCAAACATAATATGATTTTTATTTTCATATTAAATATAACATTTAAATTTTTTAATTTCTTCAATGAAACATACCATAATTTTTTCAATTTTATGATTTTTTAAAATTAAATATATAATATCTTTACTTTATTAATTGAATATATCAATAATTTTCTTTTAATTTTTTTATTTATTAAATCAAATACATCATATTCCTTTATTTTTAGTCAAACATAATATGATTTTTATTTTTGATTTTTTAATTTTCTAATAAAATATATTATTGTTGAAATTAAATATATAATATCTTTATTTTCTTAATTGAATATATGAATAATTTTCTTTTAATTTTCTGTTTTATTAAATCAAATACATCATATTCCTTTATTTTTTAGTCAAACATAGTATTGATTTTTATTTCTGATTTTTTAATTTTCCAATAAAATTTATTATTGTTGACACTTGGGTTTGGAAGTGAAAGTCCAATGATGGAAATTCAAGCAAAATGAGCCATATAGTGTAAAGTTTAACATTCTGACCCTTCTAACAAGCTCGCAAACCCAGTAGGCCCATTATAGCACATAGAAAGCCCACAAATGCTGAGGTAGAGCGCCTCAATGGTATCTACAGTTTTTTTTTTAATAACTATCTAAACTGAATAGTGGCACATTTTGCTCCAACGTTCAACACCACTAACCATGATTTAGAAAATCGTGGTTAACAGCCCTTAAAACAAGAGAAAATGGGGACAATGTTTAGTGGGGGGTTCATGGGTGATAAAAAGAGGAAAAAGATAGGAGAGAAAGAGGAGGGAGATTGATTCTAAAAAAAATCACATAAAGTGCTTTCTAAAAAAATTATGAAAACAAGAATATAGGGAGGGAGGTCCAAAAGCATTCATTGGTGAAAAAACTCTAAAAAGGACAAAAGGAGACAAACTATGAGAGAAAGGGAAAGATCCAAAAGGCTAGAAAATGTATTGTAGCAAAGGTTTTCAGAAGCTAAAACACCCTAGAGAAAGGCTTTGAAAAGGGGGTAAGCATAAAGGCTTTGGGTTTGTGATTTTGAAAAAGGGGTTTGGAAACTAGTAAACTTTAAACTAAACAAAGCTCCAAATTGCATTGCTGAAGACTTTCTGAGGGTTGAGACGGGTGTGGGGTAAATTTTATGCTACAATAATATACTTAATCCTTAAACAATTTTCTTTCATTTTACTTTTATTTTCATTGATTTTCAACATGATTTAGGATAATTGAGAAGTGGATGAAAATTTGACTTTATAATTATTTTTTATGCTCTGAATTCATACTGAGATGTTCATATATGTTAGAATATGAAAAAACTGAATATGGTGTAATTTTGTTTATGTTCTATACCCAGGATGCGCGCCATAGTGCACCCAGGCACAACCATAATCGCCTTAGGATGTTAAGGCGACTTCCTAGTGACTACGGCGCCATCTTAGCATAGTCTGGGGACCTTTAGACATAGCAAATAGGTCTTTTTTGTGTATTTCCTTTTGTTATAACATTTTAAGTTTGCATATTTAGGATAAGGTGTGTGTATTTATTTGTTATATGGTTAATTACATAATGATTAGGTTTTTATAAGCATGACATATATATTGAAAACATTTTGTATACTCCCAGGTTGTGCTGAGGCGACGTCTCTTCAAAAAGGTGGCACCCCAGTGTATTGAGGCGAAGTATCACCCCAATATAGTGAGACGACACCGCTATGTAGAGGCATTGCCTTTCCGTGGCTAGAAATAATTCTAGCATGGCAGATTGTATTGCTCTTTGTTGTTATTTTATAACTCTCATGTTATTTTTTAGCACTTTAAAATAAATTTGTTGCATAAGAGGTGAATTAAAATTGATTTGATTCATTATTTTTGTTATTTCATCATTATTTTGTATAGGGCAAAGGTGCATTTTCGCCCCTCATGTTTAGCCCGAAGTCTAAATAAATTAGGTTTCCTCTTAAAACATCTTTCCATGCCCCCCTTAAACGGTAGATAGACTGAAAACAAGTTGTCGTTTGCTCATGTCGTTTGTTCATGATTGGTATAGAAATACAGAAAAGAATAGCTCTAACTACAGAATATATATACATGGGTAAGAAGTGGAAGAATTAAAATTGTAATGAGGAACACAAATTTTACTTCGAAATTGCAATAGACAAAAAAAATTAAATAGTAAAAAACAAGATGAACCCATCAAAGATGAAACTCAGCATCCCTTAAAAAACTAAAGAAAAAAAAAAGCCATGTTAAAAAAAAAAAGGCAAAAAAAATTGATAGCGAAGCAACAATTCTCGTATTGCAAACATTACAAGAAACAACTTTATACTTACATAGCCAATCAGAGCAGAAGTAAATGGGAACATGAATCCAGTAAGTGTGATCTTCAAAAAAAAACCTACAAACAAAGCCTTAGTAATCAAAAGAAAGAAAGTACCCCTAAAATCAAAGTACAAAGAGCAAATTATCTCACCATATTTGGCCTAGAGAAAAAGAACCAAAGGCAAACATAAATCCCAAACCAATCAAGAAAAGAAAACAATGAACAAAACAAGTATCAGAAAATATAAAAAGCAAAAAAATTATTAAACGAACTCTATTATAATTCAATTCAAACAGCAGCATGAAAAAAAATAATAATAATAAATTGTGGGGGAAGAAGAAGAGAGGAACTCAAGGGACTCAAAGAGGGAAGAAGGTAACAAAACAAGTCCCTGCCGACACAAGAAGAGACTTTTCAGGTTATAAAATTCAAGGGAAAAAAAATTCCCATAGTAGAAGAAGAATTTAATAAACAGGACAGTGAAAAATAATTAAATTTAAGGACCTTCTTCCGGTGCCTCTCTCATTTGTTTTCTTCTGGTATGCAAATGAAGCTGGACTGCAAAAAAATGTAGCACAATTTTAGACAACAGAACAATTTATATGCCATTTTATATTTCATTAAAGAGGCTCCCTTTGGCTACTAGTACTCCATCTCATTTAACCCACATCCTAGAAAATAATAACAAATAGAAATCAAAATAATGATGATTGTATGCAAAATGATGCAAGATGATGATGATGAATGCAAAATGATGGAAGATCATGCAAGATGATGATTACGAATGCAAAACGATGTAAGATGATGATGATGATGAATGCAGAATGATGCAATATGATGAATGCAAAATGATGCAAGATGATGATGATCATGATGATAATGAATGCAAGATGATGCAAGATGATGATGGTGATGATGAATGCAAGATGATTGTATGCAAAAGATTGAATATGCAAAATGCACTCATTATCAAAGCCCATGGTGCAGTGTTCAACACAAACTAAGCATCAGTTGCATAAACCTGCCAAAAACACAACTTATAATCACCATCCTATTTAATTCTCTCAAAAATCTCAATTAGATAATAAAAATCACAGTCAACTTGTAACTTACTCATGATAATTGACGCATAATCACATTACAAAAGCAATTAAGAAGAAAATTAATAAAGTAAAATTAACATTGCCAATTCCGAAAATCAGTTGCAAATTTTATCATCAATAAATGAACAAAAATAAAAAAAAGTTCCAAAATTTTGCATAAATTGCAGGTAAAAAAACAAAACCCACAAATAATAACAAATTCCAATTCCTTGAAACAACAACAACAGTATGCACTCGGATTACACAAAAATCAAAAATTGAAGAAAGAAAAACATCATTTCATGGAAAACATTAATTTATGTTTGAGATGTGAATCAGAGTCATAAACCACATAAAATGCGGAAAACTAAATTAAAATTAAATTAATTTAATTAATTCCCAAGAACCAGTAAGAATATATAATGAAATTGTATCAGCAGGATTTTCATTTATATAAATATCAGATATCGTTACCCAAATCAACAGCTCCTTATTCTTCACTCCCGTTAGTCTCTTCATTCTCATAACTCACGTTCCTTCTATTTCAGCCAAACAAATCCAGTCATCCGATTGTAGCCGAATCTCCTCCATTGATTTCTGCTTGCAGAGTGCTTAGACCTCATTCCGTTTTTGTGATTTGTTGAGATGACATTTTGTTTTCTTGAGAAGAAGAAGAAGAGCCATGAAATTTAGGCCATAAATTAAATTCAAAAGACCAATCAGAATTTCACCCAATGCATACTTGAAACAGAAATTATCCAAAAAAATTTTGACAAAAAGAACTAACCTTTTCTTCCTTTGCTTTATCAAGCAAGAACTGAGACCACCTGAATGCTTTTTTTTCTTGTTACCCTGTAGTAAGAACAAGAAAATGGCTTAGAGTGATGCGTGAATGTGAGACGGAAGAAGCAAAAATTGCATGAACTTTATGGTGTTTTTCATTTGGGCACTTGCAGTAGAATTATTGCATATGGGTTTATGGTCTAGCCACTCAAACATGTGGATTGGTGGTTTCAATTGCTCCTCTTCTAGACACAACATATGGTCTCTTCAAAGAAGTCAACAATAGAAGTCTCATGTTATACCTAGCATTTCCTAAAATGGGAAAAACATAAAACATATCAGCAGTTTGTCAGCCTCTTTGCTTCTGCAACTTGATCTTCTCCCCCTGAAAATAACAGAACTCTTTCTGTTAGAGTAGCAAGCCTAATTCAAATAATTCTAGGAACTGGAATTGAGAGATTACCTTTGCTGAAATTGTTGCTAGCCGCCTAATTAAGTCTGGCAGAAAAAAAAAAAAAAACACATTGATGATGATGATCTCTGGTTGCAAAGTTACCAAACCTAGGCACGCTCATAATATCAGATTATTCAAACAAATAAATGTTCGAGTCAGTCAGATTCTTATCTTGTTAAATGCTGATCATATGTTGTAAGATTGAAAAATCTGCAAGTCCCCATGTCACAGAACATATACAGGTTGGTAATTTTGAAAAGATACCTGTTTGAAAAATTTGGACAACCACAAAATCAAACAAGCACATTCCACAACAAAGAAAAAATTAATAGGGTGAGGCAAGCAGCACTATTTTTGAAATAAGAAAAATTCTGACAAGAGATACGACTACCTGATAGAATACCAGTGCAACTAGATCCGCCAAACCACATTGTAAGCCACTCAAATTTCAAGACTAATCTCTGGTTGCATTCATCCTTAAAAAATGAAAAGTTACCAAACAATCCATCAAAACCAGAACACTGGACTAGAGCAGTCATGAAGATTTGAGCTAAGGATACAAAGCAACAAACCTATGCACGCTTATGCTTGATAAGCTTCCCTAATCTAATTCTTTACGCACAGCATCCAAAAATCGTTCCACTATAGAACAGAGTTTAGTAGCATCTCTTGCTAGATTTAGCTGCAATGCTGCATAAAATATAACAGCACCCTGCAAAGTGAAGTGTACATAAAACACATAACAGATTCAAAATACCAACAGGACATCTAAACATCAACATAAACCTAGCACCTCCTAAAACGAGGAAAATATAAAAGATGCCAGTAGTTTTTCAGCCTCTTCCTTGTCCAAGGTAAGTTGCTTATGCAACTCTTGAATTTCTGCTGAATAGTCGATCTTGTGCCCTAAAAGTATTAGAACTAGTTCATTAGATTGGCAAGACTAATTCAAAGAAGTGTAGAAATTGGAATGAGAGATTACCTTTGCTGAAATTGTTGCTAGCTGCCTCAGAAAACAAAAAGTCAGGTTGGTAGAACAAAATAAACACATTGCACGAAGATACAAAAACAAAATCATTAATCATAACTCATAACTCATAATCAGAATCATATTTTGAAAGAAACACCTGGTTGTGGTAAGCCTGATCCTGCAAACTGAAAGGGTGTATGGTTTGGATGGCCTAAGGCTATTTTCTTCACAAGGGAAATGAAAGCCGACTGCAAAATTAGAAATAAAGATTAAGAAACTCCCTATTTCTTGGAGTAATTTCTACAACTGAACCTATGTACAACGTCTAAAAGAGATCCAAAACTCTGGTAAAAAATATGGAAAAACAGTCAAGAATACAAGCACTTAATCAACATCTTCCGCATCAAAAGGAGAAGAGAGAGGAGTCTCGTAAAGATTTGACATAAAATGGCAAGTACTTGGTGGCATTAAAAGAATCATTGAGCTCCTTATCATCATACTAAAATCCAAATGAAAACAAAACGAGCCCAGCTAACACCACCAAGAAATCCAGTGACCTGAACATGGTACGAACATTATGATGACAACAATATAAAAGAAAAAAAAAATCCTTAAAATGGAGAAAAGAATAAAAGAGACGAAAAGAAAAATCAGGGTACTGCAAGTGAAAGAAATCACTCACATTGGAATGTATGCCACGTCTTCTAGCTGAAATTTTAAGCACCAAAACATTGTGATAAATGCTACAATCAAAAGAAAAAAAAGTGATAGAATTAGGAGAAAAGATCCAGAATACCAATCATTAACTGTCAAATAGACGATGGATCCAAAAGAACTGGTAAATCAATTCCAAACAAAGCATTTCACCTCAACTTTCGGAATGAGCTTAAGAATTTGATCAGCAACCGTGCAGCCATTATGACTCCGAGCAGTAGGCTCATTGACATCATATAGAAGAATAGAAACAACCTAGATGTCCAAGTCCTATCTGCAGGTTGATAACTAGAAGAGTAAGAAAAGAACTCCTTCCAAAATAAAAAACATAACCAAAAAACCACAAAAAAAAAAGAAGAGAAACATCTTGAAATAACCCACTGGATTTATATTAAAGCAACATTCTAAAGAGCAAATAGACAGGCAAATTTATAGGCATCTATGCACAAACTAAGAGAGAGGATTCCGTAGCAAATACCATATAATGTCACATGATAGACAAAAAGAAAAATATGAAACATTTTTGTTTTAGTTTTAGATCTGTAATGAATGTAAAGAATAATCACAACCATCAATCAAATTGCACGCTAAATATGAGAACAAATTTGAAACAACATAGAAAACTCAGGAACATGATATATTTAGAAAAATTTTGAGGAAACAGGTACCCAAAATAAATAACCATGTTTAGAAAGTGACCAAGACTTACATCTGCGACCACCAACAGAGAAATACTTGCAATAGAGAAGCTCGATTGATATTCCCTCAAACTTGAATTTCATCATTGGTACATGAGCATCTGGAACTGGTAGTAACTCTGTAACTTCTCCCATTTCTGCCAAAATGTCGTGCAATATAAAGAAGTCTTTCTGATAAAGGTGTCAAAGAATTAGATGTAATATTGATCTAAAATAGGTTAACTGGTTAGTGAACTAAGCTTGAGCAAGCATAATAACCTCCCTATTTACATAAGATGGCCCAACACACAATGTGTTGACATGTCAACTCCCAGGCCATGCACCTGCCTGCTCAAAAAGTTTCAGCAGATCTCACATACAACAAAAAAGCAAATTAAAAATAAAATAAAATGCTGTGCAGGTAGTGGTAGGTCAAAAACCAAGTACCGCCTAAAAGTTATCATAAACTTACTAATTGGCACTTGTTTTTACATATTAGTAAAAAAGTGCTATTCAAAAAAAAAAAAAAAAAAAGGCACACATCCACAATGTAAATAAAAAAGGTCCCATCAGCATGAAACAGAAGCTTAAAAAATAAGAAACATACCCCAAGATGGTAAGAGCCAAAAGAAACATACACCAGCATTGACATCCTCCACAATTTGATCCATGTATCCCCCAGGTGAGTGTGAGCTGCTTCACCCAATCCTTTGCAATATGAAATAACAAATGAAGTTACAAGAACCTGTAAGCTGGTAAAGTCATCAAACAGACAGATGCTGCTAAGATTACAAAAAAAACAAAAAAACTGAAGGCAGATATAATTAGAAAACTTTTTCTAATGAGTAGAAAGAATAATTCGTTGAGCTTTCTATGTCGACAGAAAACTATCATATTATTAAAACAAATAAAAGTTCAAGTCAGTCAGATTCTTATCTTGTTAAATGTTGATCATATGTTGTAAGATTGAGAACTCAGCAAGTCCCCATGTCACAGAACATATACAAGTTGGTAACTTTGAAAAAATACCTGTCTGAAAAATTTGGACAACAACAAAATCAAATAGACGTTCCACAACAAAGAGAAAATTAATAAGGTGATGCAAGCTGCATTATTTTTGAAATAAGAACATTCACAAGAGATATGACTACCTGATAAATTACTAGTGCAGCTACCAAACCACATTGTAAGCCGCTCAAATTTTAAAATTTATCTCTAGTTGCATTTATCCTGAAAAATAGAAAGTTACCAAGCAGTCCATCAGAATCAGAACACTGAACTGGAGCAGTCATGAAGATTTCAACTAAGAATACTGTTAAGAAATCCACGAGCTCGGAGAGTGTTGGCCCACTAACACATATGTGGACTTATAAATGGGGTTGAGCCCATGTAACACAAAACCAATTGGCTTGTGTTAAGACTCAATCTACACCACTTATAAGCCACTTTAACTCTATATATTTTTCCAATGTGGGATATATTTTCCAACAAATACAAAGCAACAAACCAAGGCACGCTTATGCTGGGATAAGCTTCTCTAATCTAGTTCTTTACACACTACTGTATCCAAAAATTGTTCTACTGCAGAACAGACTTCAGTAGCACCTCTTGCTAGATTTAGCTGCAATGCTTCATAGAATATACGGGCACCCTGCAAAATATAGTATACATAAATAAAACACATAACATATTGAAAATACCAATAGGACATCTAAATGTCAACAGTGGAAGAGATCTCATGTTATACGTAACATTTCCAAAACTGGGAAAAACATAAAAGATACCAGTAGTTTTTCAGCCTCTCCTTGTCCAAGGTAAGTTGCTTCTGCAACTCTTAGAATTTTGTTAAATTGTCGATCTTGTTCCCCTAAAAAAATTAGAATTAGTTGTATACTACTGCAGCTAACTACACTGAACCACATTGTGAGCCACTTAAATTTCAAGACTTACCACCAATGGTTGCATTCATCCTGAAAAAAATGTTAAAAACAATCAACATCTTTAAAAAAGGGTGACTCAGCCTTTTTTAAATAAGCAGTTAACAAAAGAAAAATGCATGTTTCTAGTTCTCTAACAAAAGTCAATAAGCATTTTTTAATAAACCTAAACACATTGCAATAAACCTTTGATGATGATGATGTTTGTCAGCCTCAGCCTCTTTGCTTCTGCAACTTGATCTTCTCCCTCTGCAAATAACAAAACTATTTCTGTTAGAGTAGCAAGCCTAATTAAAATAAGTTTAGGAACTGGAATTGAGAAGAAGAAGATGATGATGATGATGCAATATGATGCAGTATGATGTAATATGATGCAGTATGATGATGATGATGATGCAGTATGATGATGATGATGCAGATGACGGAGTATGATGATGATGATGATGCAGTATGATGATGATGATGATGCAGTATGATGATGATTATGAAAACTCCAAATTCTTGAAGCAAATTCATAAATAACGATGATAATGATTTTCAAGCTTAGAAATGGAGGAGAAGCAACTTATGGTCAAGCTTAGAAATGGAGGAGAAGAAACTTATCTTTGACACAACGATCATCAAGCTTAGAAATGGAAGAGAAGCAACTTGTCCTTAATACAACGATCAAGTGTGGATGAGCTTAGAAATGAAGCTTACAACCTCCAAGAGCTGGGGAAAGAAAGCAATAGCTTACTTCTATCCTGCAACAAATAACAAGATAAAGGATCTTGGTAAGTTGGCCAATTACTCTGCCTTTCCTCATTCATGATATCATAAATATCTTATATTTTCGATATTAAGCTTATGGTCATGAATAGTAAGCACCAAAGAATTTGTTCTACCTCAAATCAGCCTTGAACATCTTCTCAAGCACCTGGGCTGGCTGCAAACAATCCTAGAATTCAGCATTAGAAACGTATAAATTTCACTTTGGCAGCTAGAACAGATGTTATGTACCTGAGCTGGTTTGCTTGTTTCGTTAACCATTACACATGCAGCTAAAACAGATTTTATGTACCTTGTTCTTGGACTGAGGAGTAATGTATGCATCTTAGTCCATAAATTTTGGCTCAAAAGATATAAGAAAATTATATAATCTAAAAATAAATAGGAGCACACAGAGATTCATAGACAGAAATGAAAGAATAATCCAAGAACAAATAATTTTTCCAGAGAAACTGTTTCTGCGACCTGAACCTTGCATTCTGGCCACAAAGAAGCTACCTTACCATCATGCCAATGCTTGCCCTCAAATGAGAACACAAACTAATGCAAATATTTCATACCTTGGATACTTTTCAGGAACCTGAAGAGGTAGCCTAGTCATTGGAATCCCACCACTCCAATCCACTTTTGGCTTCTCCATTTCTTTAATAGAACACTTGGATAACTCATTTGCAACTTCCACATAATTTTGTACAGCGTTATATGAATATAACACACATGGCCTGCATGCAAGAATTTCATCAATGCAATGAACCTGCTGCCAAATTCGAATAGATTTGCATAATAGCAACACTGGATTATCTTATTTATGGTGATACCTTGGCAAAGATGCATGCTGCCTCTCAGGTGGGGCAACAGTTGCACCATTTCCATAGTGCTCCCCAAGGTAAGCAAACTGCTTCTTGAAATAGTCAACAACACTACAGTCAAAAGAATACATGGAGAACAATGAATATCTAAAACAGCACAAACAATTAAATTATTTCAATTTTAACAAAGATTCCCAATTCTATGACAATACCTCGGATACATGAAGCCCATAGGCTCAGAACCTTCTAATTACTCATTCAACATTTTAGGATGATACTCTAAAATTTCTCGGTATATGATCTTCCTTAGTTATCCTCCATCTCTCAAACTCAAATTCCACTTTAGTAACTGGTTGAGCAGATGGCTCTCTCTCAACTGTGGCCAAACCCTTAAAATAAGGATCAGCAAGAGCCTAATAAAATGCAGCATGAAATTTTCCTTTAGAAAAAGCAGTAGAGAATAAAACTAGGATTCATAGGCTTAATTATTACCTCTTCAGCAGATGGTCAGTCCTTGGGTTCAAAAGCTAACATTCGTTTCTTTTTTCGCATGCTGCTTAAATATCTCCGAGCTTTCTCATTACGTACTTGTTCATAGAATAATAATCATACTTCAGCAAATACATAGATGAGGATGTGCAACAAAGGTGGCGAATGGTAATAGAGTCATTCCCACATCAAGCCAAATAAATCACAGGAAAACATACCCTTGCAATGGCTTCAGGAGATGGTGTTCCCAACAGAACAATCATTAATTCTAATTAATGGACAACATTTTTCCCAGGGAAAAAAGGCTTCCCTGTCAAAAGTTCAGCAAAAATGCATCCAATGCTCCATATGTCTATAGCTGGTGTAAACTAAATATAAAACAGAGACTATGACTAAAGGTGCTAAATGACATATGGTAATAGACTAACACAACTTTCAAAGATAAAGTTAGAACAAAATATCAATAGCATGTTAAGCATTTAGCATGTGGAGCACAAAAGATTAGCTCTTTGAATTTAAGACCCGAACAGATGGATGTCTCAACCATGAAAGTAATTAAAACAGCTGGTATAAAAAGTTTTGTGAGACCTTTTGAAAAATAAAGGTACAATATCATGCAAAATAGATGAAGCATGTTTTTTTTCAAAAACTTGAGCCATAAAAATGTTCTGATGATATTATCAAGTAAATAATAACGGCTGATAGTTCTTGCACCTTTGAGAAAAATGATCTGCACAATTCAGGAGCCCTATATCATCTCGTTGCAACAGAGTCCTGTGAACAAAAATAAATGAAAATAATAAGACATTGCAACATTCTCAGACTGTGTGTGCAATCATCAACATTTTCACTCCTTGATCTGGGTGTTAAATTTACTATCCTTTTATTAACCCTCTCAAAAATCAAAACTGAAAGCAACTCAGTTGAAATTTCGTAGCAGTAATCCGAGGCAGATTAATTAAACATGTTCCAAGAATCGGCACCACTCAAAAGCACATTTGAACTATCTGAGTACTACAGAACCTAAAGATTATACTTTTCCAGATGATTTATGGACAAAGAATGTTAATGTGGCAATCAAAGAACACCCAGTGCTCATTTCCAATAAACCACATTAGATTAACCCCAATCACCCTAAACAAGAATTCAACTTTTCAAGCCAACAAGAACACACCTTTAACATAAATTCATTGATCAAGAACAAAAGAAAGCCTATCTCAAAGTAGTAAAGTGGCAATGGTATTATCTCTGCTCCTTCCCCTCCCCTATCCCCACTGGCTCATGTGAAAGAAAAGCAAAAATAAGCATTTTCTTGAATTTTTTTTTTTTTAATCACCAAACAGTCTGAAATCAAGGCCATCAATTAAATTCAAAAGATCAATCAGAATTTCATTCAATGCATGCTAAAAACAGAAATTATCCAAAAATTTTTTAACAAAAAGAACTAACCTTTTCTTCTTCTGCTTTATCAAGCAAGAACTGAGACCACCTGAATGCTTTTTTTCTTGTTACCCTGCAGTGAGAAAGGGAAGATGGTAAGAGAGTGATGTGTGAATGTGAGACGGAAGAAGCAGAAATTGCATGAAATTGATGGTGTTTTCATTTGGGTACTAGCAGGAGAATTATTACATATGGGTTCATGGTCTAGCCACTCCAACATATGGATTGGTGGTTTCAATTGCTTCTCTTCTAGACATAAGATATGGTCTCTTCAAAAAAGTCAACAATAAAAGTCTCATGTTAGAATTTCCCAAAATAAGAAAAACATAAAACATATCAGCAGTTTGCCAGCCTCTTTGCTTCTGCAACTTGATCTTCTCCCCCTGAAAATAACAGAACTATTTCTGTTAGAGTAGCAAGCCTTATTCAAATTAGTCTAGGAACAAGATTTGAGAAGATGATGATGATGATGATGATGAAATTTTAAGCACCAAAACATTGTGATAAATGCTACAATCAAAAGAAAAAAAAAGTGATATAATTAGGAGAAAAGATCCAGAATACCAATCATTAACTGTCAAATAGAAGATGGATCCAAAAGAGCTGGTAAATCAATTCCAAACAAAGCATTTCACCTCAACATTCGGAAGAGCTTAAGAATTTGATCAGCAACCCTGCAGCCATTAAGACTCTGTGCAGTAGGCTCATCGACATCATATAGAAAAATAGAAACAACCAAGATGTCCAAGTCCAATCCACAGGTTGATAATTACAAGAGTAAGAAAAGAACTCCTTCCAAAATAAAAACATAACCAAAAAACCACCCAAAAAAAGAAGAGAAACATCCTGAAATAACCCATTGGATTTATATTGAAGCAACATTCTAAAGAGTGAATAGACAGGCAAATTTATAGGCATCTATGCACAAGCAAAGAGACAGGAATCCGCAGCAAATACCATATAATGTCACATGACAGACAAAAAGAAGATATGAAACATTTTTGTTTTAGTTTTAGATCTATAATGAATGTAAAGAATAATCACAACCATCAATCAAATTGCATGCTAAATATGAGAAGAAATTTGAAACAGCATAGAAAACTCAGGAACATGATATCTTTAGAAAAATTTTGAGGAAACAGGTGCCCAAAATAAATAACCATGTTTAGAAGGTGACGAAAACTTACATCTGGGACCACCAACAGAGAAATACTTGCATACAGAAGCTTGATTGATATTCCCTCAAACACAAATTTCAACAGAGAAATACTTGCTCCCTTACTAGTTGGCAATTGCTTTTTACATATCAGTAAAACAGTGCTATTCAAAAAAAAAAAAAAGGCATACCTCCGCAATGTAAATAGAAAAGGTCCCATCAGCATGAAAAAGAAGCTAAGAAAATAAGAAACATACCCCAAGATGGTAAGAGCCAAAAGAAACATACACCAGCATTGACATCCTCTACAATTTGATCCATGTATCCCCTCAAGTGAGTGTGATCTGCTTCACACAATCCTTTGCAATACAAAATAACAAATGAAGTTAACTGTGCCTTTATTTGCAAGTGAAAAGGCCTTACAGTTAGTTTCCAAACTTGATAGCATTCAAAAGAAATAGTTCTTGATGCCAAAAGATGATACAAGCGCATAACCAACCTGCTCAATGATATAAGTGATGTGGTTAAGATCATACTTAACAACAATTGGCTTCTTAGCCTCAACAGATTTCCCTTCAGCCTCAGCATGAGCTCTCTGCAAAAGGCGTTCTTCTTTGTTGCTCTATCCTCTGGTCTGTACTTGTGAATCAACTTGAACAAACTTGTTGCTGTAGAAAAACAAAAGTAAGTTTCATGTAGAGCAAGAGTATCTGCTAAAACAAAAGTAAGTCAGACAAATAGCAACTCAGAGCATGTCCCATCTCCCCTTCAAATAAGGGCAACTAAAGATACAAACCTGAGCTATAACATTAATTAACCCTCTCAACTCCTATCCTATAAGCCTCTTGACCATTACAAACTAAGGACCTCTGTACTTATGACATAAGTTAAACAGCTTACAAGAACCTGTAAGCTGGTAAAGTCATCAAACCAAGGCACGCTTATGCCAGATAAGCTTCTCTAATCTAGTTGTTTATGTGCTACTGTATCCAAATATTGTTCTACTGCAGAACAGACTTCAGTAGCACCTCTTGCTAGATTTATCTGCAATGCTGCATAGAATATTCGGGCACCCTGCAAAGTAGAATGTATATAAATAAAACACATAACAGATTCAAAATACCAACAGGACATCTAAATGTCAACAGTGGAAGAGATTTTATGTTCCATGTAGTATTTCCTAAACTAGTTCTATCAGATTGTGAGCCACTGAAATTTCAAGATTTGCCACCACTGGTTGCATTCGTCCTGAAAAAAATGTTAACAAAAAGGGAGTCAATAACCAGTTAACAAAAGAAAAATGCATGTTTCTAGTTCTCTAACAAAAGTCAATAAGCTTTTTTTTTAATAAACCTAAACACATTGCAATAAACCTTTGATGATGATGATATTTGTCAGCCTCAGCCTCTTTGCTTCTGCAACTTGATCTTCTCCCCCTGAAAATAACAAAACTATTTCTGTTAGAGTAGCAAGCCTAATTCAAATAAGTCTAGGAAATGGAATTGAGAAGAAGAAGATGATGATGATGATGATTGTCAGCCTCTTTGCTTCTACAACTTGATCTTCTTCCCCTGAAAATAACAGAACTATTTATGTTAGAGTCACAAGCCAAATTCAAATAAGTCTACGACTGAACCTATGTACAACTTCTAAAAGAGATAAAAAAAAAACTGGTAAAAAATATGGAAAAACAGTCAAGAATATGCACTTAATCAACACCTTCTGCATCAAAAGGAGAAGAATCTTGTCCCCTAAAAGTATCAGAATTAGTTCTATTAGATTGGCAAGACTAATTCAAAGAAGTGTAGAAATTGGAATGAGAGATTACCTTGGCTGAAATATTTGCATGCTGCCTCAGAAATCAAAAAGTCAGGTTTGTAGAACAAAATAAACACATTGCACGAAGATACAAATGCAATGAGACCATAGTTTCAAAGTACAAGTTTGCTGAATCAGACTTACCACAACTAGGTGTTTCTTTCAAAATATGATTATGATTATGAGTTATGAGTTATAATTAATGATTTGTATGAAGATCAATATTAACCATCAAGCGGAAACTTAAAACTACAATTACATTGAACAATAAAAGTGAAAAGAAACATATAGATATAAAAAGTACCGTTTTGCCAGCTATTGTTTTTCAAATCCGGAGGCTGCCCATCAAACACGTAGCTGAAAGCAAAAGCACTAAATGATTCAGAAGAGGCATAAACCTCATCAACTGACATTCAAAGCAACAATTTTTCTAAAACTGAAAACAAAATTGAGGAGAAAAAGCAAACAAACAAATTACACAGGCTTCATCCCAGCTTAAAGAAGTCTAATTGTCCAATTAAACATCCCTTGCAAGTGACAACATTAAACCAACAAAAAAAACACCATGTTAGCAACTATCAAAAAATAAATAAATTTTAAGTACAAAGCCATAAAAAAAAAAAAAAAAAGCTCTGTTGCGCCTCCTGAAATGTCCAATTCTCTGGTATTTGGTACCTGAAATGAAAGAAATAAGATCAATGCAGAAACAACAACAGCAACAAATCTGTAAAGAAGCCACCTGTCCTATCGCGCAAATGAATATGAGCATTCTGCATAACCAGCATACTCTAGGCCATGGGATATACAACTGTCAATTACCAATGAAGCAGAAACACAAAAGTGCCATTTTCATGAACAAGACATCCAAGTGCAACAGTGAACTATAGAAATGAATGCGTTTAGGCTGAATAAAAAGATAACCTCTCTTTGTTTATGTTCTCCAAAATATTCTCTATGGAACCATGCTGATGATGAATGCAAGATGATGATGATGATGGTGATGAATGCAAAATGATGCAAGATGATGATAATGATGAATGCAAAATGATGATAATGATGAATTCAAAATGATGCAAGATGATGATGATGATGGTGATGAATGCAAAATGATGCAAGATGATGAATGCAAGATGATTAATGCGAGATGATGCAAAATGATGCAAGATGATGATGAATGCAAAATGATGCAAAATGATGCAAGATGATGAATGCGAGATGATGCAAGATGATGAATGCGAGATGATGCAAGATGATGATGATGAATGCAAAATGATGCAAGATGATGAATGCAAAATGATGCAAGATGATGATGATGATGAATGCAAGATGAATGTATGCAAGAGATTGAATGTTCAAAATGCACTCATTATCAAAACCCATGGTGTAGTCTTCAACACAAACTAAGCATCAGTTGTATAAACCTGCCAAAAACAGAACTTATAAAAACCATCCTATTTAATTCTCTCAATAATATCAATTAGATAATAAAAATCATAGTCAACTTGTAAAATCATGATAATTGACGCGCAATCACATTACAAAAGCAATTAAGAAGAAAATTAATAAAGTAAAATTAACATTGCCAATTCCAAAAATCAGTTGCAAATTTTATCATCAATAAAATGAACAAAAACAAACAAAAGTTACAAAATTTTGCATAAATTGCAGGTAAAAGAACAAAACCTACAAATAATAACAAGTTTCAATTCCTTAAAACAACAACAGTAGTATGCACTCAAAGTACACAAAAATCAAAAATTGAAAAAAGAAAACATGGAAAACATCAATTCATGTTTGGGATGTGAATCAGAATCATATATATAGCATATAAAATGCAGAAAATTAAATGAAAATTAATTTAATTAATTCCCAAGAACCAGTAAGAATTTATAATGAAATTGCAGCATGTATCAGCAGTAGGGTTACCAAAATCAACAGCTCCTTACTCTTCACTCTCTTCATCCTCCACAAACGCCGTTATCTATCTCCGTCTCATAAGTCACTCACGTTCCTTCCAATGGCATTCAGCCAAACAAATCCAGTCGTCCGATTGTAAACAATCCCTTCGGCAGCCGAATCTCCTCCATTGAGTGCTTAGATCTCAGCTCCGTTTATTATTTGTTGAGACCACATTTTCTGTTTCTTGAGAACAAGAAGAAGAGCCAAACAAATAATCAATTTTTTTTTAGGTTTTGGATTTCAAAGTTGGAGCGGTGAAAGTGAGAATTTATACACATCAAATGTGACCGTTGCTTGCAACGGCAGGATTTTGGCTTTCAAAAAAAATAGGAAGATTTTATTATTATTATTATTATTATTATTACCTTTTAAATTTTACAATCAAACATAAAAAAAACAATATTTTATAAAAAGGAAAAAATTACAATATATATATATAAATAATTGTCTTGATTTTTATCTTTTTTTAGGAATTTTTATCTGATTTTGAAATAAAATAATTTTAAAAATAGCAAATTTTATCTAATCATTTTAATTTTTAAGGTTTTTATGTGTACTATTAAATTCAATATGCTTTGTAAACTTATCTATTATATTTACTAATTAACTATTTTAATCCATGTTCAAAAAAAAAAAATAACTATTTTAATCTTTTAAGTTGTCAACAATATAGTTTTATAAATAATTTTGAATTAATTTATGTGTTTAAATAATTTCATTTTAATTTATAAAAATATTAATTTATGAGAATCAGGGATATGGCACATGTTCTTTCTTTTTCTTTTTGTCCCTCCTAATTTGGGATTTAATCATATTTGTTTATATTAACTATAACTAGTGCCCTGTGGGAATTGTTAGCCCCAATAGATAGGGGTATAACTGAGTTGAGTCGCTCGCGAGCTGCTCGGCGTTCGACTCGTTCGAACTCGTATATTGAAGCTCGTTCAATAAATGAGCCGAGCTCAAACTATGCAAAGTTCGGCTCGTGAAAGCTCGTGAACAAACTCGAATAAAAGCTCGCGAGCCAGCTTGTAATTTTAATGTAGTAATAATTTAATTTTAGATATACAATACATAAATTTTTATTCATTCAAATATTTAAAAAATATATTATTACAAAAAATTATAATTTTATAATAAATTATTTAGTAAATAATTTATTTTAAATTATTTTAATGAATAATTTAAATTTATATATTGTATTTTTAGGAATTTTTTTAGCTTGTTTAGACTCGTTTGAGTTTTTGAACAGCTCGCGAACACTTAGCAGTATAATGAACACGACTCGAGCTCGGCTCGTTTATAAATAATCCAAACTTGAGCTAATCAAACCCCCCACCAATGGACATATTCATAATAGGATATGGGGTAAGATGATAGTCTACTTTGTTACAATTTTCCAAATAGGCATATCTGACACAAGATGCTAAGCAGAAAATTTTGTGTGATATCATTTTGTTGTACTGCTACCGTGTCTTAAACTTCATGTGGCTAAAATTTTAACTCATTTGACATTATTTCTGATTCTGGTCACTGGTATATTTGTTGAGTTGCAACTTCTTTCCTTGGTGGACTGTT